>VOQK01021613.1:48048-65885 GCA_015052645.1 Benitochromis conjunctus
TTTAGTTTTTCTGTAAGTTTGCCCAAACACTAAAACCTTGTGTCTTTCACGTCTGATTAGTGACACTTTAATAAAGTCGTTTAAAGTTCAGCGGACTGAATTTTCCACCTTTTCTAGTGTTTCTATGGTCACAGGGAAACGACCTGCATTCAGGCCTGTACGCAATCTTTTAAATGCAAATCCTTTAAAAGTAACTGTGTAATTCTGTCTATGGGGACTCTCCCGACTTGGCTGTGAGAGAAAGTGTTCTTTTTATATAAGGCAACCACGGCTGTTTTTCTTTCTGTCTTCTTGATCTGACAGCAATTGACTAAGCCAGTCCTTAAGGCGTGACAAAAGCTTGGCAAAATCTTTACATTTCTTTTCCTCCTCTCTCCCCCCTCTCTCCCTCTCTCTCTCTCTCTCTTTCTCTCTTTTCTAACTTTTCGTGGATGGGCCAAGGTAGACAAAGCCTGTCTTCTCTTCCACTTGATTGGGTCAGAAGGCTGAGGTTAAATGTTTGGTTCAAAATTGTCTTAGCATTCCCAGCGTCATGTTTTTTCTTTCCTCTTTTTTAATGGCGCTCAGGGAAGCTCGGAATACTATGTCGAATCGGCCACAATCAAATCATTTACGGTGAGCTCACAACGAAGGAATTAATGCATTTTATATGAGGATGCCGAGTCTGAGGTGAAGTCCCCTCAGCAACATGTGAGAAAACGCTCTCTCACTCTCTCTCTCCCTCGCTCTCTCTCTCTGTTTTACTTATTGAAATTATAGCTGTCACCCATTTCACAAGGAGAGCTAAGGGGAAGCAGGTCATTGACTTGATTTTCATGGGAAGGCTGATTCGGCCATTCAGGGTCTGATAGGTCCAGTATTGACAGCCCTTTGCGCGAGGGGAGGGGAGCATGCCGCCTTCATTGTACCCACGGTTTGCTGAGGAAAAACAAGAGAGCGCCTGGGAGACAAAGACCTCAATGGGAACAGTAGCCCCTGTGTCCCCTTGCTTCTGACTGCTGCTGCTGGGAGGCTTGTGTCTTCCATTCTGGCCTCAAGTGCTACTCCCACCCTCTCTCAAACACCCCGCCACCCACTTCTCCCGCTCTTTTTTCATCCTGTCAAGTGGCTGCAGAGGTGTTGCCGTTTTATCCTCTGACCCTTGACACCCTCCCTCTGAGTAGTATCGTCTCTGGGTGCAGAGGTTGTTTGTCATCGTCACTGGACGAAGAGTACTCTTCGGCTCTGTTTGTTGTGGACCGTGCTAGGAGCCTTACTGGTGTGTTCAAGTTGGGCTTTTGCTGTAACTAGTCACAGGTAAAGGCCCCAAAAACGAGACCATATGTCATCCTTATTACTTTAAATTCTGTACCGCACTTTCTCAGATCCTCAGTAATGCACCTGCAGAGGTTTTGTGTCACTCCTTCTTGCTTCTTACCTTTCATTAACCTATTTCTTTTCTAAATAATGTATACAGTTGGTGGGTGTTGGCAGCAGTTGTCCAGCTGTTGCCATTTGTATTAAAATCCTGCTCTCAAGCTCTTTCTCTTGTATTAACAAGTTTGTGTCAACCAAAGAGCCTTGGCCAGCCATCAGAGTGTAGTACATCGGTCTAGGTTTAAGGTTATCGGGTCAGACTTATCGAGCCCTCTCTTTGAAGTAATCCCTGGCTCTGCTTCCCTTCTGATAAATACTGTATGTGGGCTTTGTCTGGGCAGGCGTCCAGGATGTGTGAAGGATGGAATATTTGCTGGTAGTGCTTACTTAGAAGTGTTCCAAAGCCCCAGCTAATATATTACCAAGGTTTGCCAGATACAATTTTAAACCTGACTTGGAGCTTAACAACGCAGGGCTGCATTGTTGGGTAAAAACACATTCGAGCTCCTGTGAGTTGTTTCTACAGATGCAAAACTCAAGCTAAACAATACGGTTTTTATTTTTCATCAGTCTAATATAATCCTGGGTTTTGTCATTGTCACTCATGCTTACTTATCTCATGCTCTTTCACAGCTAATCTCTCACACCAATTAAAAGAACACACTCAACAGGAGTTATGCGATTATAGAAAAAGATGTGGGTCAGAAGCTAGCTTTTACCAGGGTTTCACGAGCAGGAAAAAGAAATACGATTGCACTGGCTGAACTTTAACCCCTCCCGGCTTGGTGTCCAACCTTTAGAGCACTTTCTGACCTCTAACCTTTGGGCTAACCCAGGAAATTGTCCCGACTCCCTTTGACAGCAAGTCAGTACCATCTTTCCGACGTTTGTTGAAAAGAATACAATGAGAAGACAATGGAGAGTAAAAGCATGCTGTGGTGACAGTTGGAGATCACAGCCCATGAATTTTTGGTTTAAGACATCAAAATGATGATAAGCCAACTGGTAACCATTAGGGCTGTATCCTTCAATGAATTTTGAGAACACACACATCTTGGCTGCCTTCAGATTTTTCCATTCTTTTGGTGACCGCAGTGGATCGGCATGGCAGGCTTTGTAGGGGGACTCTATCTTCCACACATCCCACACACCCTCCTGCTCCCTTTCCCCCTCAATCTAATACTGGCTTCTTTTGAAGTGAGGATTTTCTGGAGAAGTGCTTCAAAGCCCCTCCCGGCCACCCCACACCCAAATCTGTCTATTGAAGTATGAGGGCCCCAGCTTTCATATGGGGGATATGGTCCTTCGATTTTGGGTCGTGAGCTCTTTATCGTAATTTACTGTATCAGGGAGTGCTTCTCTCCTGGTATGTGGGGATTGAAAGGAATGGTCATGTGCTGAACTGATTAAGAAGTTAGCGATGACCCGAGGTTAAACCCTTTGAGTGGAAGGGGGGGGTGGGGGTGAGAATACAAAAGAGGAGTTGGAGTGGGCATAGTGGGTGGAAAAAGGTGGTAAAAGATGGGAAAATTATCCCAGTTCCAACTATACCACTCAAGAAGTGAAACTTTGCAGAAACTAAGGTCAAGGATTCTTTTCACTCGCTACTCCCAGTGCCTACACCCTTAAAGAATTTGAGATAATGCCATTAAAACTAACCTTTCTATTGTCACTGTGACTTGTTTTGGTAAGGACACATTTTCCTTATCATGTTCCATTAACTTGACATTACCTCACTCTTGTCTCTCCCCTCTCTGTAGCCTCACTCCTTTTCACCATTCAAGGCACCACCAGACTGTTTTTGTAGCTGGCTTGTCTCTTTGGAGGACTGGAGTAAACTGAATGGTGACAGCTTTGCCTGCCAGGCGAGTTGTGTGGCGCAGTGTCTGTATTGAGTCTAGGCTCGAGTTTTTTTTTCCTTCTCCCTCTGCCTCTCCTCTTTCTGTGTTTGATGAGAATCGGACAGATTTAGCCGAGGTTTGAGCAAGCACAGAGGCCGGCCGGCTCTCCGCGCACCGCTGCTGCCGTGCTAATAGTGGCACAGCCTGAGACCGCGGAGATTATCTGTTACCAGGCAGAGATGTCACAAACCCAGGGGTTTTGTTGCCTTCAAAAGAGACGCCTGGTCAATCTTTCCCCTCGTTAGTTATCACACTGACTCAAATGAAAACAAAAAAGGGCAAAAACAGGGGAAAGAAGTCGTGAACTGTGGCACATCTCATCAGCCAGCATTTCTATTCTTTCTTTTTCCATCCCATTATACAGTCTATTGACCGTCCTAGAAGTTTTTATTGCAGGATTTCCGCTTTTCACTTTGACAAATAATTGAGGGCTGATGTCCTTCCTGGCAACGAATTTACATTAAAATGCTCTGACCCGTTTTGATGGTTAACTTAACCCAGCTGAGCAAAGCTCGCTCCAGCAATCAGATGTAACGGCATATTGCCTTTAATTTGGAAAAAGTGTGTTAAGGATTCTTTTCTTTGAGCCTAAGTTGCCTTAAAGGGAGGCGGATCGGAAACTTTCTGTGCCAAATTGGTGGTCAAAGTCACAGTTTCTCTGCTTCAGCAGCGTGACAGTAGCCTTATCGAACTCTCCCACAGAAGTGAAGATGTCTCAATGCTGTCTTTGTAGCAAACTCTGTCAATCAGTGCTCAGTGAAGACCGTGCAAAATTGAGCTAAGTGGAATTAATGAGTGAATTTTACTCTGGAGACCTGAGCTGCCGTTATCTTTGTTTGTTAAAATAAACGTTTTCACTGCAGCTCTCTCACCCTTGTGTTGGACTTGCCAGGATTGCTTGGGTCCAACAGGTAATTCCCAGGCATTTCCCCTTGTTTGGCTAAGGGAGAAAAAAAAAAAATTAGCGTCTACCCGTGCTACCCATCTGTGTATGTAAAAGTCATTAGCCATCGGGAGAGGAAAAAAATAGAGAAAAATTGAGGTTGATGTGTGCAAGAGTGTCCTTAAAGCTTATTACTTCATTCAGGAAAGATTTGTCACATCTTGGGAAATGTTTTAAAAATTGAGACATTAAGAAAAAAAGGAGAGAAGTGGCTTGTCAAGCTAGGGTTTTTTTACATTTGTCTCAATGCATTTAGCTTTCAGTAATGGAACAAAGTTTACTCAAATATTAGACGTCAGTTGCCAGGATTTCCATTTAACTCTGCGTATGTCTGAAAAAGAAGCAGCACTTTTAATTCTGCTAAAACCTGAACTTCCTTAAAGGAAGCCGTCTTCTCCAAAGAGGTATTGCAGTTTGGTTTAGATAAAGCTTTGACGGTTTGGCGTAATGGAAAGTTCTGTATGTCTCATTGGGCTCATGTCCATGATAAGTCATATCTCACTGCAGGTTTTGTTGCTAGACAGTGTTCTTTTTTTCAGCACGCACTATACATACACATTTTTGATGATGCAGCATGTGTGTATGGCAGTTTCAAAGCAAACAAATTAAGCTATCGGGACAAAGGTGACTAAGAAGGACAAAACAAGCCTGATTTCCAAAGATTTGTTCTGGCCAGATCTTCCTGTAGTGGTAAATCACCCTCCTCATTTCTGTAAATGGCTACTTCTGTATTGCATTATGGTGTGTAATTTAATGAATTCTTACAGTAACGGATAATTTCTGGGTCTATAAGGAGATAGTCATTTCATTCATCACTAGTACAAAGTGTTTCTCTGCAAGAAGAATTTAAAAACCCTTTATTTTTACCTAAGATTAAAAAAAAAAGCAGTAAACTATAACAATTTCAAAACCATCAGTAACAGACATTTGGAAATGTTGCAGTAAAATTGGTGATTAATTGATAATAATTGAATTTCTGTGAATGTGTAAGTATTTGTGAATGTGTATCGGCGTGGTGCTTTGTGGGTCTTAGTGGGGATCCTCTCGGGCCCCATGGGAAAATGATAAAAGCCTTGTGAGACACTGAATCACTGGCCTTTAGAGGATTTCCACAGGCCTGAAAGGCAACTGTGATAATTCAGGGACAATCCTATCCCGGTGGTCTTCCCACTGGCATCCCTTAATAACTATATTAGCAATTAAGAGAGGACGCTGAGCCACACTCGGAGCCTATAGATTGTCCCTTATTCCCTCATCTCGGCCGGCTGTGGCGAGGCTTAATGGGCTGTGAGAAGACATCATCCATGTACTCTTTAACCCTCATCCATTATGGTCTCACCATAATAGATAACAGACTTAAGATAATGTCACTTGACAATATAACACTATACGCGGTGTTTATTTTCAGTTGCCGTCCCTCGACAGTTGCTCAACATTATAAACGAGCAGATTGTAGAGCAGCTGAGGGTGACTTAAATTTAGAGTTTGAGGTTATAGATATGGGAATTTCTCCCCTGATTTCAACACCTTCAAGGAGGGTGAGTGATGTGGGGCCCAGGCAGGATCTCATGACGGATTCTGGGTAGCATTCTTCTAGACAGGGTTTAATGTAATGTAATTTTGCCTAATTCACCACGAGGATAACCCAGCTTTCATTCCATAATCATAGTGAACCTCACATGTGCACATTTCTCGGGGATGATTTGCAAACCTCCCCTCACAGCCCAGTGATCTGTCAGCTTACCTCTTTATGAAGCTCCCCTGAGGGTTCATAGCATGTTTGCATAGAGCTGTTGTTGGATGAAGCCCACATGTATGATACGTAACTGGGCGCTATCATATTCAGCGCATACTTAAAATTTGAGCAAGCCTTAAAATGTTACAAATGTTTCCTAGTAAATCTGTATTATATGTCTTGTGTGAGAGACCAGTGAATTATGTCCTGCTATTACCTTACTGGGTTGTGTCATTTGTCATTGTGCTTGTCACTACCGCTCATTTTTGAGTCGATGTAGGTAATATTTTGGTACTTCATTATGTTACCCACCCACCACAGAAATGAGGCTTTAAATATTGTTACATACTTTGTTTTTTGGGGCTTTTTTTAAAATTTAGGTTCGTTTTCATGGTACTGTCCAAACTGCTGACTCAGCTTCATCATTGTTGCAAACTAGAAATAATCCATAAGCTGCAGTACTTACCAGTACATTTTGACAAAGAGTGATCCAGTAAAACAACAAAGGAAAAACTCAAAAAACATGAAGCTATTCTACATTTTGCATTCTCTGAGATTTACTTTACAACCTTGCTGACTCCAGACCCCAAGGCTTGGAAACAAAGTTTTGACTTGATTATTTACAGCATTTTATTGTATTATATTTCTTTCCTTCCTTTATCTTTCAGTCCATCTAAATAAAATATTTGTGTTTTATATTCCTAAATCAATACTATGACTTTAATTGTAATTGCAAAGTGGCCAACAATAATAAATGAGCACATTGCTCAGCAGATGGATCTGTGTGAGTCACGGCCGTTTCTCTGTGAAGAACTAAAGAGCTTGTGTGTAGTGATCAGGTTGTATCATAGCTCCTGGAGGAGAATAGATGCTGTGAATTATTTGATGACCAAAAAAAAGCTAAATTTGCCATCAAAGTTTAAATAAGTTTCTCTGTAAGCAACTCTTTTTTTGGTTTTTAATAATTCTTTTCATTTTTTTCCTGGCATTTGCTACCTCGGTTTGCCTCCTCTTACCGCCCAGCGTTTCTCAAACTCTGTGATCAGCGAACGTTAAGAAGTTATGGATAAGCATACTGATTCTGCTGATGAGCAACACTACCCCCCCAGCCCCCATCCTTCCTCTATTCTGTCCTAATAGGAAACAGGGGAGATTCATCCTCCAATCTGCCGTCCACCCTCGGAGGCCCATGATTGGGGATGTGTATGGTGGGGAGAAACCAGGGATGACAAATAAAGGCTGAACTCTTGAATGGCAAGGTTCTGCTTCCCGTGGCTCTGTTTGCAGCGTGGACCCCGGAGGCCATAGCCCCTCCGCCCGGGGGGTTGTCAGTTACTGATGGCACTGTTGTTGGTTCCAGTGTGAAGGGGGCCGAAGAAGCCCCACCACAATCCCACTTGTTAAATAGCATGAATTAATGAAGTGGCAGAGCTGGGAACTTCCTACCCCTGAGCAACTTGGGGGGAAAAAAGAGGGCCACTTCCTTAGCATTTCTATGGGCCCCCAACTTCTTTTCATCCTGTCGGCTTTTTTCCTCCCCAAAACCCTCACCCCCACCCCACCCTTCTACACCCTCAAAAAGTTTTTGTTTTTTTTTTTGAAGTCCTTTAATCCTCAGGATTTATGCCGGGTTGGTAACAGCAACTGATAAGCGGCTTCAATAAGCAAAAAATAAAATGGCTTTTGCAGAGTCGTATATGTAAATGCAAATGTGAACAGTGGTCATGGCTAACGGCACGGAAAGTTGAGATGAAAGAAAGTTGCAGATGTGAATGTTTGTGTTTCTGCTTCTTTTCTTTCTTTTTTACTCCCTCACTGAAACACATCCTGCAACTATTTTTTCATGTAGCTCATTTTACACTTCATGTTCCAACTTTGTCTCAAACTTTGTCTCTTCTCAAACCAACTGCGCTTCTTGAAATATCCTTTCATAAGACTGTAAGGAATAGAAATTGCCTCAGCAGCGGGACACCATTCCCATGGAGCACCGGTCTCTATTTTTATTGCCAGCTTGCCTTCTTAATATATGTAATTTATGAAAGTTTCTCAGATTTACTTTCTGGTTTATTAGCCTTGTGTTACTTGTGATGTCAGTTTTCTACACACCTGATTTACAGACAGGCAAAGACACAGTAACACTTTTATAGAACTGTAAACTGCTCTGGTGATGCTGATGAATAGCAGTACTACAGTGCCTTTAGTGTTGTGCATGACCACAGGGGCAAAATCCCCTACAATTACAGATACAGAACAATATTTATCAACTCTTAAGTGGAAAACTCCAAAGAAAAATCCCACTTTTTTAGATATGCGTCAGGCTGTTTTTAAATGAGACTGCTATTCTTAATGGTCCGTGAGGCTCATTCTTGTTGATTTAATGCACGCTTGAAGCGTAAAGTTTCACGCAGAGCAAGTGTAGGATTGCTTTGAGAGGCGACACACATGGATCCAAACATACTGACACCTCTTGTTCTTTCATTTTGGACGAACAAGTCAATTTTATGGAGATAGATTGGCCTTTAGGCCACGGCTGCACTGAGACCTGGCTCGTCTCAAAGCTCTCTCCGGCAGTCCCCAGTGAATCACTCGGACTCAGACCGAGGCTGCTTTGCAGATAACACAGATCACTTTGAGGTAAAGGTTGGTTGGCCGCCAGTTCCCTAATGGGAGCGTGTTTATACTTTGAGTTTTTATCTGCTGTTAAGAGTGCTCCGCCATACAAAGGCTGGAATTCCTCTCGTAAATGCTTGGTACCGCAGCGCAGATCGCGAATAAGAAAAATGAAAGGGCTCATTCGTCAAGGTGGGTGGAAAGGTAGATGGATGCCTATTGCTTGCATATTGAAGGGCCTTCAATGCGCGATGGTATCTCCTCCTCTGCCCAGACATTTATGGAGGGTCCACTTTGCCGTGAAGGGGCAGCGTAAACACGACCTCAGAGCCTTGGTTCGTTTCCTTATTTTAGGGGCAAAACACTTTAAAAACGCTGATCCCGAGCTTTGATAGGGAGTTTTCCACAATACCTTTCTTCCAAGTGAGCACCATTGGGACGGCAGCTGCTGCAGGCAGAGTAACTGATGTAGACATTTTAATGTCTGGCTGCACCAATTTTGAAGGCGGCCATTTAGTGTTGTTATTATTGAGTGATTATAGTTGGCTGTTTTGGTAATACACAATTATTGTTAATTCATTGAATGTTATTTCAAGCGTATTCAGTCTATTTTCAGCTTCATGTAGAAGAAACAACTTCCATGGCTGGCAAATAAACATTAACACTCCTGTGCACAAAGCCAAATGACTCTCTCGCAGGAACAAAATGCAGTTTGGCCAAAATTAGAATCTGAGTCACTTCACTTACTAAGTGAAATAAGCACAAGAGAAATTTGTTCTGGCAACAATGGTGCATAAACACATAGCCATGAATATAATTCCCTGGGCTGGACTGCACTACTTATGTCCAAAGTCCAAAGTTTTAGGATATGAAGGAGCTTTAGTATTAGTGCTAGTTAGCTTTACTGGCTAGTTTAGGTAGCTTTTAAATGTAGCCATTAAAATTCAGGATAGACATAAAAAGAGCTGGCAGTGTATTAAATTTAACTACTTGGATTGTTTTATACACAGAAGAAATAGTTTTTAGTTGTATTTGGTAGATATGTAATGGTAAAATATCAGATTTAAGTGAGCCTAAGTAGTTAGCCTATATTTATTAGCATAAAATCTCGGGTTTTTAAAGTTTCTCTTACTATAGCAGTTTTGTGTCAAGCTAACATTAGCGTGTTATTTAAGCTTCTTTATCTGTGTAAGGTAACAAGCGCTGGATGTGACTATTTTCCATCAACTTATCTCCAAAACTTTCTGTACAACCACTTTAAACGTAGCAGTTGAGTTAATTAAGTCGTTTTGAAGCGCTAATGCAGCAGGCTTCCTAACTTCTATTCCCATAAAACAAAATGCAGGCAGTGTTCTGTTCAAATAAACCTTGCCAGGCACAACACCAAATGTGCTCAATTCCCTGACCGGCTTGTTAGCTATGATATCACGACAGCACCCCAGGTTGAAGTAATGAGCAGGTCATAGATTTTTTACCATAGACAAAACACTGAGAAGTGACCAGCTTCGCTCTGGGCTCAAAGGTCTCCCTGTCTGGGCCGAGCAACGTGCCCATTATCTCCGTGCTGTAGTTCCCTGTGAAGGAACCCCCTGCAGTCGCTGTCTGACTCTCATCCCCCACCGCCACAAAGACCCGAGGATCTGCAGGTAGCGATGCTGAACTGGCTCCTGGTTTTTCAATTAAAGGGAGGGAGGGCCTCTGTGTGCACCCTTTGAGAAGTTTATGAAATTAACCAATTAGGACATGCAGGGTAGTGAGATAGAGACAAGAAAAGGGAAAGAAAGACCCTTCTCTTTCGCTCCCTCTCTCTTTTCTCACACACATTGCCCACTCTCCCAAAGCCCAGCATGGATTAATCACTCTGTCTGGGCGAATGAATGGCCGTTCACATCGCCGAGGCCTGTTATTTACAATTAAGTAGTTAGACAATAAAAATTACGCCACAGAGTCTGCTCAGTCCTCAATGGCTTGCTGTGAAGTACTTTGTCATTTTATTTTTTTTACCCTTTCTCATAGTTTTCTCGACTGTCCACGCCCCTTTTTATCATCTCTGATTGGTTCTATTTTTCTGCTACTTTCTTTTTTACTCTTTCCTCTCTCCTTCGCCATTTTGCTATTTTTAATTCTGTTTCCTTGTTCTCTCCTATTTTTCTGAGAAGGAGCAGAACCAGATAATGAGGCGAGGAAGGGTCCCGGCCCATTAGTTCCCGATGGAGGAGAGCATCAGATTTGTATGCCTCTTATGTTTTTATGGAGTCGAACCACTTGAGTCAAATCGCTCAGAAGTAAACATATTGATATGCTGACTCATGTAACCGTAGACACGTCAGAGCATATCCACACCACAAATACTCGGCATGTGTTTACTTCTCTGTACCCCTGTGTATATATTACCAGCTATTGTGCAGTGCTGGCTGCATATTTTTAAACAACGTTTCAAGTAATTTCTTTCACTGAGAAATAAATACAGATAAATTGCTACTTTCGAGTGTAAAGGAAACGAGAAATAAAAAGCAAGGATGTTGGGTGCTTCAGATGATCCACAAATTCTTCAGAATTGGTTCAATACCACAGAAAATGTGAAATTTTATGACGATATCCAGCTTTTGTTTGAGTTTGAGTTTCTGAAAGGCAAAAAAGACTTCACTAATTAGAGATTTTATTGTTCATCCTGGCTGCTGTGCCGTCGTTACTTCTACTGAATGCACGCGTTTTTGTTAGATCTGCATTCATTTGCTCTTCACTAAAATTCTCTGAATTACATACAAGCACATGACTGCTGAATACGTAGGACATTCAGTGGGAGAATCGGACCGCATCAAAGTCATTAATAATGCATATGCAAGTTGACATTAATTGAAAAATGTGAAGCAAAAACAATAAACCGAGTCATTGCAGGCACATGCAATTCTATCCATGCATTCACATACATACGAACATATGTCCACTCACACGGAGTTATGCAGACAACAGTGGCGGTCAGGAGACAAACGGCGACTTGTGTCCAGCATTACGGTCACTCATATCCCCCCAGAGCGTCAGCGTTTACTACAAAACAAATAACAGGAAGCGGCGCTGGCGGTGCTCCGAGAATTCCAACAATCCCCACCCTTGTGTTTCGTTCCTTCCCTTCTGCTGCTGACTTAACTTTATGACCTCTTTCAGCCTCGTGTCACCTCGGTCAAATCTGGCCCAGAGTGGTTTGACACTAGGCAGTGGCACTGGGTATTGTTTCAGTCACATTGTGACTCAGGGGCCGTTTGTTTGTCCAGTCGCAGTATAATTTAGACGCAATGACCAAAAATGGGAAAGCAGTGGACGGAGTGTGTTTACGTGTACATACATTGTTCTCCATAGAAATGCTTAAAAAAACAGAAGAGAGAAACTGAACTCTGGTGTTGCAGGCTTTGTGCGTTTCAGGCTCAGCTGCTCTTCGTCAGGGTATCGTTTTCCTCTACTATGCGGTATTTACTCTAACTGCAGAAGTAGAGTTTAACTTGGATATGTTTGCTTCCACCTTAGCTCTCCCTCACTTGAGGCAACTTTTTTTTTTCCCCCCATGTAGTGTTCCTCCAAGTAATTTGTAAAAGTAGTCCACTAAAAGCTTTTCTGCCTTTGAAGCTCATGTTCTGAAATGGATAAAGACGCCATTTGAAAACTGTCACATTTCCTCTGATTAAATTACTCCTGAGATCACAGTAAATGGATGAGTTAGTGGTTACTCCGTCTACTATAAACAGCCCTGTGATTGATAACCGAGCCAGCTGTTGTCCCAAAACTTCCAAATAATATTTTCTTAGAAAGTAAGTGCAGCATTTACGCTGTTATTCTCCGCTGTTAATCTTCGCACGTATAGCATGTCGTATATGAGCATATAGCTTCCAGTGGCGAATACGGTGGGTTAGGCTGTAAATCCCACATACTTGTAGTAAAGCTGATTTAGAGACATTGGGGCCACAGTTGGTTACATTTTGAACTAAATCTGGCTCAGCCCTGTTTATCTTCTAAATCTGGATGCTAGAGAACCTTTAATTACTGTCAATAGTGGTTTAATTATTCCATTTGTTCTCATGTCACCGGCTGCATAAATACACTTGTGTCACTCTTGTGGAACACATGGAAAATGATCTTGATGTAGTACCCATAAATTTGACATCCCCCCCCTTACTCACCAAATAGAACCTGATCATCCTCAGAAAAGCTAATCATTATTTACGCTGTATTTATCCTGCTTTGTATTTAATTTGAACAAAAAACAGGCCTCTCCTGCCAGAGTTTTTAATCACAATGCAAGAGTATGGGTTTGAGAGTCTTGATGTTTCATACTTAAGCATGAACCAACTTTGGACAATGTCATCAAGATAGAAATAAACAGCCTGGCCGAGTGAAGGCGGAGAGGTTTGGAAAACTGATTACAGGCCTGCGATTTTTAGCCCACATTTGCCCAAAGAATCAACATATTTACTGTATAGCATTTCAGGAATAGATGAAGAGAGAGAAGAGAGAGCAAACACACACACAAAAAAATACGAAAGAGAGTGTTTAACAGAAAATAGCATCACTCGTTGGGATTGCCAGCTACGGGGCATTTGCCAATAACAACATTGAGGGGAGTCTGTTGCAAAAAGGAGTGCACTCCTTTTGGGATAGATTACATTTACAACCTCTGTCGTAAGAAAGAAGAAAGGAAAAAATATAACCACTGTCAGTGTTTTGGAAGCCATGGCAGCACATTGCAAACACTCTGCCTTTATCTGCTCCTGGAAGCAGCGATACCACATTTAGAGTGTCTGGGGGTAACTTTTACCCTCTGTGCGTTCACTTACCTTTGCCTTGGTTTGACTTATCGAGGATATATGACGTCTGTAATCTCTGTTTGTTTTCATGCGTGTGTGTGCGTGCCTGCTGTTGTGTGAGTGTAGGTGAGATAATGCGGCATACATCAGCTGGGGCTTAGATTAGCTTTAGAGCATGTTGAATGATTCACTTCTGGGTTATCTTAATTCTTTAAGATAATGTGGACAGTTCTCAGACTCCCACACTCTCACTGCTCCACCATCCTCACTGCCTTGGATCCTACCTGTAGTCTGCGTGAATGCAAATTAATGGGAGCGATGGGAATTTGCCGTTTATGCAGATAATTGGGCTCAGAAAGCAGCAACATTTGGACAGCAACTCGATACGTTCAATCAATTACATTTTCCAGATTGAGCCAGAAAGCTCACATAGTACACAGCACTCATCAGGCAAGAATTACGTTCACATTTGGGTTTGATTCCCATGCATATGCTACATTGACCTCAAATGGCTCCTAGTCAGGGCTCCAGCCAATGATCTATTCTCCAAAGACAAATGGCAAAACTGTATACCACTTATTTTCTTAACCCTAGCCAAAGTATAATGAACATCTGCAAAAATTACACATCTTAATAAGATTTTCCAAACAGTTCTCCATGGTTTGTTTGACGTCACTTCACCCCGCTTTCATCCCGTTTTTACCTCGAAATTCACAGTTCCTTGAAGAACCAGGCGTTCCCACTCTCAGTGACAGACACCATTCATTAGTCGCCCGTATTTGTCCATGCTGTTCAGCCTTCTCTAAACAAAGGAATTGAAGCAAACACCCAGGAGTGTCTAATGGTCTCTCCAGCTGTTGATGCACTAATTGTGGAGGCCTCAGCTCTCGGCGTATCTATCTTAGAGGCTGTGATGGATCTTTGAGAACAGTTGCAGATGAAATTGGTCGCCAGTGAGACGACGCATGCGGGGTTAGCATATATCGCTCTCCATTTTTGATAAATCATTTCCTTTCAAAAACACAGCTGCCTAGTCAAATTTGGGCCTGTTTTTCCCCAGTTTTGCGCTGACACCCCAAGAAAAACGAAGAGATTTTTATAAAAGTTACTTTCCAGCACACCTGAAATTGCTCACAAGCGCTGTATGGGATGGATTATCCATGTGTGCCTCTGCAACACCGTTTGACCATTCTCAACCATAATTTATCAAGAAGTAATCCCGTGTGTTGACATCCCCGAAACCCTAAAATTATTTTGTAATAGGGATGTGAAAATGTGCAGAAATATGAAAATTACTTGTTTTGTTTTTTTAATTATTGAAGACTACACTTGGAAGAGGTGAGAAAATACAGGATAGCAAGTATGAGTATATTTAAAATCATACATTAGGTGACCTTTGACTCTTTGTTTCTTTGTCCTTATTCTTTAATTCCCACATACTTGGTCCCCTCTGGTATGCAGTAATAGCCACAGAGTGTAAAGCACAGCACTTGATGCCATTCGTCATTGTTTGAGAGGTTAATCCCAAGCACCTCACAGTGCCACGAGACCTTTATAAACTTGGCAGTGTGCATGATATACTCTAATCTCACAGTTATGTCTGACCACAGTTACAGAGTGATACAATGAGGCTGGAACCCATGCTTATTCATCAACACTGGCATGTATCAGGCATTCGACACTGAAATATTGTGTAGTGGGCCAAATAGGAACCAAAGCAGAAAAGAATCTAGAAGGATGGCGCTAAAGGAGATGATAATATTCAATGACTGTGGTCCCAGCCTTGACAACCAGTCTCTGCAATACTGGATGGCAAGAAGGGCTTTTTAAAGCAACCATGCTGGATCACTGGTGGTAGAGTAAGTCACAAGTTTGTCAACCAGCAGAAAGTGGTTTGTGGCTTCTTTGTAAGCTTGCTCACCACGTTGTTTTCATTTGCTGTTTTGTTTCTTTTTCATTGCACTTTTTTGCTGCTTGGTTCGGTTTAAGCAAAAGTCCTCTTCATTAGATTAAGGCAATAAAATCCATTGGTTGTGTTTGGAAAAAGATTCTGATTTGGGTTCAATCATGCCACCTCACCGTAAACATGTTGAAAAATGATGCTCGCCAAGTGCGTTTGAGTCTAGTGCAAAGAGGTCCTTTATATTCAGAAGCGAGACCCATCTCACGATCTCCAAAAAACTTACTGCTTCGTGTCAGTGACACCAAAGGACATCTTGTGTGCATCTGTTAGTCCCGCATGCCCTGGGGATAGGAACAGGCTGGCTTTACACATGAGTGGGTATCCTACTGAGTGTATAGAATAGTCCAGCTATATTATAGCTTTCACTCTTCTATACTTTCACACATTCACAATTCAGTGAAAGGTGGATGAATGTCCCACTGTTTCATTGATGGGGAAAAAAAGACAAAATCATCCAATATACTCTGTAGGTGGTGCTGTTGCT
Source organism: Benitochromis conjunctus (assembly GCA_015052645.1). Lineage (NCBI taxonomy): Eukaryota > Metazoa > Chordata > Actinopteri > Cichliformes > Cichlidae > Benitochromis > Benitochromis conjunctus. The sequence goes on from VOQK01021613.1 coordinate 63,837, forward strand.
GGAGTAACAGAAAATTATTTAGGAATTTTTCCCATCAGCGGTACACTCATAAAGAGATGTTGTTGGCCCTTACATTTATCTGTTGAGTGAAGGTGGGATGGATGGTGAAACGCAGATAAAACTGGCAGATGTGTGTCTGTAAAAGAAACATACTGAGTGAGAAAGTATGCTTGTCTACGGTCAGCAGATAAGTAGAGGGGGAAGTAGACACAGTTTTGTAGCTATGAAAACCGATAGGCGTGCCATTCGCATCTGCTAATGCTATCAAATAACCCTCCGTCTGCTCGCTGCTCACACCTCACACCTAACAATTCTCACTGTGATCTTCGTCCGGTTTGGAACCTTAGTTTAGCAGAAAACAAACAAACCAGTCAGTTGTTGGTGTGAGATTATGTCAAAATCTTCTCACGGTGCGACAAAACCCTGAGTCCATTTGGTGTTTGTTTCACGTGAGCGTGTTTGGCTTTCAAGTAATGAGCCTGATCTTTAAAGGTACCCAGCAGGCCGGGGAGTGCCTTTGACAATTCCATTCCCCGCCTGGCTGACCTTAATCTGGATTAGTTGATTTTCTTTCCTTGGATTAACAGCTTGTGGTTCAATTAAACATCACGCAGCCCAATGAGTTTGAATCATGGCTTTACACAGTGCTGCAGGGAGCTTTAAGCGTAACTGAAAAAGCTCCAAGCTCAGTGTTTCCTCCGTGGGAATCCAGACCTCCACTGTCCGGCCAAACCATCTGGCTTGGAGAGGTTTTTTTGGCCTACCAAGTCTAAGGGCTACAGTGCTATCTAAAGGCATTCCTAGACAATGTGGAGACATACAGAGCAGCAGTAGGTAAAGAGTTAGAAAGACTCTGAAAGGGAGTTAGCGATGAGAACATACCTCAGAAGTATTTTTGCTTGAGTGAAACCATTATGGAGAAAGACAAAAAAAAAATAGACTGAAATGTCCAATTAAATGAAAAACCTGCGAACTGTAGACTAAAAATAGCTAACTTGTTTGTGCCACCTAGATTAAAAAAAAATAATAATAATTTAGCAAGCTTTTAGGTTCAATCAAACCACGTTAGCCTGGAGAACAGTGGTACAGTGGTCGCCACTGTTGGCTAACAGCAAGAAGGTCCTGGGTTCGAACCCACCAGCTGATCGGGACCTTACTATGTGGAGTTTGCGCGTTCTCCTTGTGGCTGTGTAGGTTTTCTAACTTCCTCCCACAGCCCAGTCCATATGTTTGACCAGCTAGGACATTTATGGTGACGATTTGAATAAGAAACACTTCCTCACTGTCAAGCTTTTAGGTGTCCTTGAGAAATCAACTCATTCAAGCTAGATCAGCTTCAATAAAACTTCCTAGGTACCAACAGTAGATGGCTGTGTTAGCACTGAGCAGCTGAATGTGTGTAGATTTATGAGCGTGAAGCTGACTGTACTTCAACGTCTGCACAGCAAAGCCTCCCTGGGTAGAAAGAAGAGAATTGAATGGTCCACCGATGAACCAAGCTTGGTGTCAGATGGAAATTATATCACGCTAATAGAAAATAAAGCTCTCACTGTGTGACAGTCTGGTGTGCTGAATTTCACACAGTGAAGCCACACAGCAGCGTTTATTGTCTTAGAGGTATTCTTAGAAATATTGTTCTCAACTTTTGAGCTATTTTATCAGGTAGGAATAAACAGTTGGGGTCCAGAGCTGGATTTACTTGAAACCTGAGCTGCGTTAGAGGAACCTCAAATGCAAGAGGAGCTCTCATGTGCTGTGAAGATATAGAAAGTGGAATCAAGAATAGAGTGAGGCGCATGTGAGCGTGGTGGATGGTTTGGAGATACACAGTAAGACATTAGTTTGACTGATAGCGGACATGGTTAATATATCTTCTGGCATTTTCACAATAGCAAGCTTATAACAGCTGAGATTTTCTGCTTTACTTTGGATATCAGATCCTATGCATGGTTTAGTTTACAATTAAATTATTTTTTCAAATGTTAAAATCATCAGCATCTTAAGAATTATTTGCACATCTGTAATAGGTAATGTACTAAAAAATAAATA
>VOQK01021628.1:6764-18736 GCA_015052645.1 Benitochromis conjunctus
ATTTTACCAGCATACCCAGTTTGTCAGCTCCGAGTTCTGTTGTGACGTCCCGAAGCTTCCGACAGAGAGCGAACGACTCACACAGGACCTTTTTTAAACCATACAGCACAAAAGTCTCGTCACACATCCTTGCTATACTTCACTCTCTGCAGCTTAATCCCCTAAAATAAATTCAATTTAAAGGGTCACTGTTTTGACTTACCAGAGCAGATCCAGTTGCTCAAAAGTTATTGGGTCTCTGTGGTTCCAGGGAGCGCGCTAGAAATAGTAGCCTGGTGTGAAAGCAATGCCACCTCAACCCACAGAGATGGCCTGGAAGTGGAGATTTTATTTATTTATTTATTTATTTATTAGCATCTATCTATATCAGCATGAGTCCATGGATTTCTGTCTTTATCATCTTTTATCCCATCTTTTGATTCTTTTCTATCTTGTCATCTGTCTCTATTAATCTTTTTATCTGTCACTATCAGTAGCTTAATCTCCCGCTGTCTCTCTGTATCTTGGCATCAGCTTTCTCTGTATATGTCCTAATCTCAGTCTCTGTAATCCTTTATATGTCTATCACAGTCCTAAGTTTATTTTACTCTCTCACTGCATTCTCGCTTGCACTCAGAGCTCACTATTTCTCTGCTGAGCCGTTGAAAAAACATCCCCCGCTTCACCATAGCAACCAGCAGACAGCCATATGGTGGCTGTACAGACCATAATGAGTCAGTGGGAGATTTGCTTAATTATACCTCCTCTGTATCATCTACATAGTTGCAGCAGTGCTGGAATTCTTCAGACACAGTAACACAGGAGTTGCATGACCAGTGTTCGAGTGTAAAAATCCTCAGATTTTTTTAGTTTGTCAAATTTGAGAAACATAAATGAGGAGCTGGTTTTGAGCCTAATTTCCAGTAGCCTGTAAACAGCATCGTGAGGAAGGATCCAAAGGATTTAGATAAGGGCTGCAACCCATTTCTGTATTTTCATTCATGATAACTGCTGATAATTTTGTAGATTAAGCTCTGCTTTCTTCTTGGAGATATGCAACGTCCGCTGTGACAGACATCTTCTAGCTTGTTTTGTCCAACAGCAAAACCATAAAAAATATTTCAGCGCAAACATAAAATGGAAACAAGCAGCATTTTTTTTAAAACTGAAAAGCCTGACGTGCACAACAGGGATGAGCAAAAAGACTATTCAGTATTCAGCAGAAACTATTCGAATGTTCTCAAAGATTGCACCCAGGACTCGCCCTCGTCTCTTTTCTAGCAGCTGTGAATTTCATTGTCACATTTTTCCAGTTCTTGCTTACAGTATCATCTCATCTTACTGTGCTGCAAGTTTTTAAAAGCCAGCATCTGGTAGTTTGTCACGTGTCCTTCTGTTTTACATGTATTTAAACCTCTCGTTTCATTAACGCCACCTTCTGGCAGTATTTAGTATCATTATCTGGTACCTCCCATCAATAGAAACGAGTAAAATGCATTTACAAAACCATTAGATTTTATTTATAACAGACTGTTTGAATATTTAAAATTCATCCCGACTGAACAGTAAATATTTACATAAAATGAATGAGCATCTATGACGTGACTGATTCAGCCTTCATTTGGTCCGTTCAGTGTTTCTGTATTCTCCCACTGGACAGTTAGACCCAGGGCAAACTTAAACTTCAAATGTGAAGGTCAGTTGTATAATCTAAACAGAGGGCAAGCGCGCACTCAGGAGAGCGCTAACACCTTTGCAGAGCCAGGTGTCTGCCAAGGTGTGTTTCCACATGATTTATTCATTTGGGAAGCTTGTGGATGTCTATTATCCCCGGCTGACTTGAGAAGACTGAACAGACAAAAAAGTCAAGAGCGATGTGAAGTCGTGGTTGTTTGCCAAGGCCCTCGTGGCTGATCCATCGTCTTTCACAGCTCCTGGTTTGCTCTGAGTGTTTTCTGTCAGGGGTGCTGGTGAACATCTGCAGCTTTGTTCATTTGTATTCCGTTTTTTTTTTACCTTTGTTTATCCAGGGAGGGCTTGTCTCTTTTTTTTCAGCATGGATTGGATTTCATGCAGGCATAAATGTGCATCTGAACTCCCAAACAGGCTCTAAAAGCTGCAATGATACACATATTGGTACATAATTTTTGTATTCTTCCCAGTAATAAGCCAAACCCAACAGATCTTTGAGTCAATTCAGGTTTTTTAGTCTAAGTACCCCATTGGATTACTCTGTGTAGTCACAAAGCGTACTCTGTAGTGTACTCTGTTTATATCTTTGAGATTTCTAATTGTGGAGGTCTTCATCATTAGTATATCTTTAGCTTAAATAAGGTCATGAAATAGCTTTTTCATCCACCAAAGAACTACAAACACATGTATTCAACATCAAAAGCAGAAAACAGAAAAGAAGTCCTCAAACTGCCGAAGCCACACCCTGTAAACTTTAGGGTTTTATCTTTTTATTAGCAATATTCGTGATGTAGCACGAGGGATGTCTGTTTGTTTCAGACTAGAATATTTTACTTGAATGTTTTTCTCAAACATTTCTACCTCCCAATGATTTAATCTAGTATCTTTGGAGGCATGCTGACTTTTCCTGTAGAACCATCATTATGTTCTCTGTTAAGATGCAATAGACATTAATGAGCACACATTCACACTTACCCTAAATGTTTTCATTGTCTGTACGTAAGCATATGCATGTAGATGTCACATTGGGCCGGGTGCTGGTCTGACTGTGGATTCTGATCCAGTCCTCCATAAAATACAAGAATTTTCTTTCAATTTGCGTTCTAATGAAAGAAATGCTAAAAAAATAGGCAACTAGAGAAGGACAAACACTTCTGGTGAAAGGTTGCTTTACAGTATTTTACAGCTTTTACCTGTTAATGCACCTACTTATTTATTACATATATATCAGTATTGAGAAACAAACTGATTGATGTGCAATAACAGGTTTGTAGCTGATTTTGTAGCTGCAGTAGCATTTAGTGCTGTAAACCATTGTCCAGACTCACCTATTTTTGTGTGCAGGCATGGACATCAGCACTGAGGAGAAGCAGTTACATGGCTCATCTGTGGCTTTAAGTTCAAATCAAAACGGGACAGGACGGCAAAAATGATGAGAGCAGTCCTTTCAGTTTTTACTGTTTACACTATTTTTTTTATTTTATTTTATTTTACAGTAGTACGTCACAAAAAGCAGCTGCAGAGTAGTAGAACTCATTTTAACATAATATTACTGGACTATTATGATTACAGACAACACAAGATAAGCTTTTTGTTATGAAAATTTGCATTTTAAACTTAAACAAGAATAAATGCTGTTCTTTTAACAAACCAAACATCCACAGATCATCTGTACAAAATTCACTGAGTTATGACTATATTCGATTGGCATGTGCATAGACGTACACACAGAGACCCAGTGAACAACAATATGGCAGTTGCAATATGCTGATGCATCTTTAAATAGCAGTAGTCAATAAAGCATCTACTGCTATGTCTATATACTGTCTGTAAAGAAGCAGTTCTAAAACTAGGTGGAATACTTAGAAAAATAAACCAATAAATACAAAAATGTTGTTTCATAGAAATGGGAGGCCTACCTAGAAAAGAAAGAGAGCCGTTGCTTAGGTTCAAAGTCTTATTGCTTAATAAGTAATTATGAATCAAACAACCCAGTTTGACTATTAGCCTTCAGTTTGTATGTTGCCAATGTTTGTCTAACCTTGTTGATCAAGAATAATTTTGTTTCATGTTCATTTTAATAAAAGACAAAAGCAGCAAATTCAGTGAAATGGGTGTTGAGCTCAATTAGTGTTTGAGATTGAAAAGTGGCTTCGGTTCAGTTGTGTTTCTTTGCATAGTGGTTGTTGTCAGGTTTGTTCTCTTTTAGATCACTACAGCAACGCTCAGCTCACCTCCCCAGTATCAGTGTCCTTGTTCCTCGTCTTTCATCCCTGAGGTTTTTTTCTCCAGGTGTGTAGTTCATCAGTTGTGATGCACTGACTATAATTTGCAAGGTGTCTGTGTGCGCGTGTGTGTGTTTCGTCTTTTATGTCTGTCCACCGAGACCTTGCATAGACCTCCTTTTTACCTCCAGCGCTCCTCCTCTCATCTCAATCCCTTCATCCATCCCGACCCTTGCGCTTCCTCCTTTCCCTTTCTCTTTCATTCCTCTAATCCATACTCTCACTTTTTTCCTCTCCAAAGGATCCACTGTTTACATAATCAACATGATTTCCTCTGAGAGGTCTTCTCCCTCCATCCCCGAGGCCTCAGCCCTTTCTCGCTCAGTCTTTCCTTCTCTCACATCCTCTCCTGACCTCCCCCACTCTTTCTCTTGTCTCTTCTATGGTACCCTCAATCTGACTCATTCCTTTGGGTCTATTTTTATCTCTCCCTCACTCTCTATGTTTCTCTCCCCCTCAGTCCTGTACATGCAATCACTGCTCTGTTGATGAACGTTATGATTGAACATAGGCAAAAACAGTTTGAGCCCAAACAGTGGAGAAGCCAACAACTGGACGCAGAGCGCTGGATATATAGCACCTTTCTATCTTTCCTAATTTACCCTTTCTTCTCTGAAGGGCTTCATCACACCTGACCGTCTGTCCTCGCTATCTGGTTAGACTCACTGTGCCATCGTGTGTTTGTTTCAGTGGCTGTGCGGCTGTTTCCTGAGTTGGTCTGTGATTTATACCTGCTTCTCTGCATGCGTGTGTGGGTGGGAGTAGGTGATGATGAATGGGCTTTAGCTTTATGCTACATGTGTGTCAGGATTAATGAGTTATTAAGACGTGCTTCATTGCTTAGTTAAAATGTTTTAGATATAGCCGTGAATGCAGGTGTAAAGAAAAAAGAAATCATGTGAATACCGTGTGTGCTGCATTTTACCACAACTTCTTAAAGCAGATATAGCCATTTAAACTTGGTCGTGTGTAGTTGCTCACACAAGCATTTATTTACAGCACTGTGCAAAAGTCTTGAGTCACCGCTTATATAATAAGCAAGGTTTTGAATTACTAGCTTTTTGGGAATCACCTTGTTGGTGCAGTTTAATACCTGTCAAACTGTGTTATCGATGACATTTTTTGAGATTCAACTAAAGAAATGATTATGTCCTTTTGAGACAGGCTGATAGTAACAAAGTGCATAACTAAACAATTTAAAATAGGGTTCTTTTGGGGTATCCTGACTTCCTTCCACATACCGAAGATGTGTTAGGTTCATTTGTGATTCTAAATTGGCCACAGGTGTGAATGTGAGCATGAATGGCTGTCTATCTCTGTGTGATAGCCCTTCAACAGGCTGATTACCTGTACAGGGTGTGCGTCATCTCTCATCCAATCACAGCTGGGATAAGCTCCAGTCCCCCTGTGACCCTGATAAACGATTAAGAGAATGGATGGATGTGTTGATAAGCTGCTTAATTACCAGAATTATCACTATGTTGTGCAGCACTCGTTTGGCTGTTTTTCAGTATACAAGATAAAGATGAAAACGTGAAGGGACACATTTGGAGAATTAGCATACAAAAAGAAATCACCTGTAGTTTCTTGAACACTGAAGTCTACACGACCTTTAATAAAAGAGCCGCCTCTCTCCTCACTCTCCCGACTCTCGCTCTCCCAGGACCCGTTTGATGCAGAGCTTCAAAGAGTCCCACTCCCATGAGTCCCTGCTTTCTCCCAGCAGTGCTGCTGAGGCGCTGGACCTCACTCTGGACGAGGACGCTATCATCAAACCTGTGCACTCGAGCATCCTGGGACAGGAGTACTGCTTTGAGGTGAGAACTGAGCTGCTCAGCGGAGAGCCGACGACACACTCGCACAACACAACAAAGTGTACAGAGCAGTAAATGACACTAAAACTGTTGTTTCCACCCTGACAAGTGAAAGTGTGTGCAATGCAAATAGGATTGTTTTTTTTCTTTTTAAATGTGAAAATTAAAATAAGGACATTTAAATGAGCCTAAGTCCTCTCAGCTTTTCCATCGCCTGTTCATTAGTGGAACATGACAGAGGTTGAGAGTGAATACAAGTCATTATTTTGGCGCTTTGCAGTCTCCATAGTGACTAATGGCTGTGGTTGTTGAATTTACCATTGGCTAACCTCAGGTGACTACGGCATCGGGAACCAAGTGCTTTGCGTGTCGCTCAGCTGCAGAGAGAGACAAATGGATCGAGAACCTGCAGAGAGCTGTCAAGCCCAACAAGGTGAGGGGAGAGAAAGGGATGCGGTAGAGGAAGAAAAAAGGATGATCCCTCTGTCTGTGTGTCTCTCTCTCTCCTCCCCGTCTCCCGTTGTTGTGTGTTTTCAATAAGAGCGCACCGCTTCATTTCTCTGTGTGAACTCCATCCTCGTGTCTGTGTGTGTCTGTGTTGAACAATTTAGTGGCTTCTACAAGCAAAATATTAAAGCTGCACAAGGTAATGTCGATGGTGGGAGGACCCAAAATGCTGTTTTGAAAAACCACAAATCAGGTAATGTGATAAGTAAATTGAACACAGCGGGTTGATGTTTACCTGCACAGCATGTCTGTGATACTTTGATAGGGAAGTAAAAGATTTAACACTCGTGAGTCTGCTGCTCTCTACAGACAATGGGCCTCATGCAAGAACCAAAAGACAATTTGTGGCAGTAATGAGTCTAGGCTAATTTTTTCTTAAGTGGTCCAGACTTGTTGTCAGAGGAAACCCCACTTTTTGGACCTGAAATCAGGTTGCCTAATTATAAAATTTTGAGTGGGTAGACAGTAAACATAAGAAAACTTTCCCAAATTAATATTTGGTTAGTGGTATTAATATTGCATTGGACTTTGTCTACCTTTACTTTCCTTTGGAAAATATGAGCAGTACAGGCAGACTTTCCGCAAAAGGCAATTTTCGGGGCACGGTCATGCTTATTTCAGGAGTGGCCACAATGGATGCAGCCTCATATTTGATTTGGCAGATTTTTACTGTGGATTTCGCACCTTATCTATCTCCTCCTGATCTCGAAACAGGGATCTTTCATGTATTAACCACTACGGGACTGATTATGCTAATAATCATTAATTTTGTGTACCTGAAAAATTAAATTACATTTTTGTTTATATAGCGCCAGATCACAACAGCAAGGCACTTTATATTGTAAATTAAACCCCCTCCCAAATCAAATAACCCCCTATGAGCAAGCACTTGGCAACAGTGGGAAGGAAAAACTCCCTTTTAACAGGAAGAAACCTCAAGCAGAACCAGGCTCAGGGAGGGGCGGCCATCTGTAAAGAAGGAAGACATGAATTTGTGAGGTTAAATCAAGGAATTAAAAATTTGGCGCAAGTGGTAGAGTGAGTAATATTTTAAACACTTAACTATTAATTAACTGATTATTTAAATGCATGACGGCGTTTCTACATGAGGTCCATTTTCCGTGTGTTTGTATCTGACACCAGTTTTTGCTGATGACATACTTTTTTAAACACTACAAGATGGTGTATTTTCATATGGAAAGTCGTTTCCAGCGCAGTTTTAAGGTACTATGATGTTATTTGCATCTTCACAGCTTAAAAAAGACGACTTATCTCCTTTCACGCTCGCTCCATGTAAAAATAATATCCTAATTTTAATCCAGATTCCATCATAAAGTAAACCTCTCCCATATTTCCCCTCAGTGTTATTAAAAGTGAGCAGACATGTGAGATACGCAGCTTTGATGGCAACCAGAGACTAAAGGGTTATTAAGCGAGACTGAGATGAAACATCACCAGAGTTGAATGCCTCGTCCAGATGCTCCGGCCGCAGGGGTCCTGGCTGAGTCACGAAGCTCCAAGGACTCCAAACGGGCGCTTTCTCCAAAATCTCCCCTCCTCCTACCCCAAAACAACATGCACTCTTCTCCTCAGACCAGATGCACCATGAGCAATAAGACTAACTGCAGAGAGAAGGATTATCATTATTCTTTGTAATTTTCTAGTCTTTTAATTCCTTTTTTTGGCCTTGATTCCTTGGTTTTCAAGAAAAGAGTAATTATTCCAACTTAATTTAGCATTCCACTAGTCTTTTGGTAATAAAATTGAAATAAGACAGACGCAAGGGAAGGTGTAACATAATATCAAGGTGGAGGACTTGAGTGCATGCTGGCTCTGCTGCACTGTATGTGCACTAGCAAACTGAGCCACCAGATGCCCAGCACATTCAAACTCAGAGGTCTGGAATTAATTATGCCTTGTGTTTGGCGCTTGTTATCAAAGAGCATACAAATGGAGAAGTTAGAGCTGTTGATCTCGATGATGCTCACGTATTTGGCCGTCTAAATTAGGACTTAAATGGTCTGAAGCAAACAGGGGGGCCATCAACAGTGGCATTTGAGCCCAATTGAAATGACTCCCAGTTACTGAAACATCATTCTGTAATCAACAGAGCGCTCTCTCCTCCCATGGGGGATGTCAAATATAGCTGGCTTTGTGATCATGATTAGGGAATGTAGCAGTCCATAGGAGCATTGTCTTTGCAGCACATGTGTATTGTGTCATTTGTGTTTTTTCTATGTGTAAGGGGATTACTTTGTTTTATCCATAAACAGAATCATTCTTCATTATTTTCTGTTCTCTTTCTCTTGCGTGTTTCTCATGCTGTTTTCTGTCTCTGTATCCAAGATGAGAGTTGAAAGCAATTTATCAAGTACAGCCCTCTATCCATAGTAGCCAAACCACCGTGTCACCAGCCATTTATTTCCTGTCATTTACTCTTTTCTCCTGCAGGCTGACCTGCTGTCGCTTTTTATTTGCACACACTGTCTCTGCTTCCACATCTTTTTTTCTGTCTGTCATGTTTCGCCCTGCATTGTATCATCTTGTCTTTGTAAAGCTTTCAAATGTTTTATCAGACATGCTTGACCTTGTTTGACCTGACTTTATCTCCACACAGGACAACAGCCGGAGGGTGGACAATGTGCTCAAACTGTGGATCATAGAGGCCCGCGAGCTTCCAGCAAAGAAACGATACTACTGCGAACTATGTTTGGACGACATGCTGTATGCACGCACCACCAGCAAGCCCCGCACCGACACCGTGTTCTGGGGCGAGCACTTTGAATTCAACAACCTGCCAGCTGTCCGCAACCTACGCCTTCATCTATACAAGGAAACAGACAAGAAGAGACGCAAGGTGACACAGAGAACTATAGGGTAGCATAAAGGTCTGAAAATGAGCTGTTTATATTAAATTCAGATTTAAAAATTTGGAAGAAATTAACTGAAATATCCAGAAGTTGAATTTTGTCAGCTTATCTACGACAACAATATTAATTATAATAGCTTTATTTATATAACATCATTAATAACAAAGCAAAGCAAAATCAGGAGGTAAACCAAATGCAATCGTTATAACAACAGCAAGGCAAAAAAAGAAACAGAAATGCAAATGCAAAATGTCAATATAAATCCTAATAAGAGAGTCCTAACAGCAGTAAAAGACTAAAAATATAAATAAAATACATCACATGAAGGCAAATCTGTAAGCCAGTGTTTTAGGACACACTTCAGGATTTCCCTGATTGTCTGAGCCTTACTTCCTCAGGCAGGTTGCTCTAAGAACACCAGAAGAAAAAGCACAGTGGCCTTCAGATTTCAGCCTTCACTTTGGAACAGCTAGAAGGACCTACCTGAGGATCTAAGGCTATGAACTAGTTCAAATTGGACCAACTTTTTTGCTGCATAGCTTGGGGCCAGACCCAGATGTGCTTTAATTGTGATCAATAAATTCTTAAAATTAGTTGCAAAATGCACCGGGAGCCAATGGAGAGAAGCCCGGACCGTGGTGATGTGATGTTAGGTGTAACCAGTAAGGAGCTTTCTGGGCTATTTTCAGGGCAGAGTGACTTTTCGTGTATGCCCAAAACGAGGGAGATGAAGTAGTCCAGCCATGAGAAAATAAACGGATGAATTATGTGAGAGCATTGGTTTTAAGATGGAGACATCTGAACAGCTGCTCTCAATGTGTGGTTCACAGCTTAAAGCTGAATCAAATGGTACTCATAAATGTCTGTTAGTGGGCTTCATATTGGAAGGTTTGTAGGACTGAGATGTCATGTTATATATGGAGCAGTCAATGCAACAGAGGCGATACTGAAAAACAACTATGCTTTCAGGGTCAAGAAGTCTCCTATATCTGTGTATCTGCTGCACAGTACTGAGAGCTGGTGGACGCATATGATAGAAAATATAGCAGGACCGAAAACTGAACCGTGTGGTACACCACAGGTAAAGTGGTAATTACCTGTGGTGACAGGAGAGTCTTTCTAGAAGGTAAAAGTGAAAACACTTAAATTGAAAAGACAAAGCAAACGCATGAGCAACACTGTGAGGTGTAACATTAGCACTTAAGACTTAACACTGAGTCACAAAACCAATCATTTTCAGCTCAGTACAAGAGTAACGCTGCCACAGTAAAGCTGTAGCTTCAAACAGCACTCCGGGGATCCAGCGTTAGTCCTGCTGCTCATTATTAATTCATCGCTAAAGCTTAAAATGAACTTTTTTTGACATTTCCGACTCTCCGATTAGTTTTGTCAAATATTTCTGTGCAGAAATCAAAGAAACAATGTTTCTTTACCACAACTAATATGTTTGTTTTGTTTTCTTCACTTCTAAGGAAAAGAGCACATACTTAGGACTCGTAAGCATCCCCATCTCAAGCATCACTGGACGTCAGTTTGTGGAGCAGTGGTACCCGGTCATCCAGCCCAGCGTCCTCACCAAGGGAGCTGGTGTCGGAGGAGGAAAGATCATCAATGCATCTCTACGCCTCAAATCCCGCTTTCAGACCATGAACATCCTGCCCATGGAGCTGTATAAGGAGTTTGCAGAGTATGTCACTAATAACTACCGCACCCTGTGTGCTGTGCTGGAGCCTGTGCTGAGTGTCAAGAGCAAAGAGGAAGTGGCCTGTGCTCTGGTGCATATACTTCAGAGCACAGGGAAAGCTAAGGTATGGGATCACTGAGTCCTCTACGTGACAAACACTGTTTTAGGAGGAAAATAATAACTCGGTTCCCCTTTTCTCCAGGATTTTCTATCGGACATGGCAATGTGTGAGGTAGACAGATTCATCGACCGAGAACACCTTATCTTCAGAGAGAACACTCTGGCCACCAAAGCCATAGAAGAGTACCTCAAACTGATTGGACATAAGTACCTCAAGGATGCTATAGGTGAGTCAGAATAGTGCACAGAGCGTTTGCGCTGTTTGACTTAGTCGCTCCCGTGTTCATACCAATTTAAAATTCAGCAGATGAACTTTTGAAAGTTTGGAAATAGCCAAACTTTTAATTAAAGGAAAAAAATCCTGCTTAAGAGACCCAACTTTCTCTCAGCTTACTTTGGTGTTTTTGCTTGAAGAGATAGTTTGGTCTGGTGTGGGGAATTTTATTATTTTTCAACTTATTCATGGTACTCAAACTTGTGTCTTTTTTTGCACCGCCGTGTGGAGTTTGACGATACATTGAATTATGTGATTATCCGAGCTCAGCACAAGTCTGTTGGCAGTGAGATCAAGATGCAGCTCTCCTCAAAAGGCGAGAAATACAACTTCCTGAGAGGAAGCAAAGAGCGTGATATGTTGTTATCGTTAGCCTGGTTTCATTAATGAATGTTTGCTTGACTTCCTACACAATCCAGAACTTATTTAACATAATTGTATTCAGCCATCATTATTCTGGATTATAGGATGCACATGAAGACTTCAGTGGATTAAGGACAACTTGAGCTACGTAGCATTTGGTTTTTAACCGGCCTAAAGTGATCATATTTAGATAAGAGGGTGGAATAAAGTGATTAGCGTACACCAGCTGGCTTCATTATCAAGGTGTACTTTGAAATACCTCTGAAATAAAAGTAACATACAAATAAAATACTATCATTTCATTCGCTAACATTACAGACACCTTAAATGGGCTATTAATACAATAAATAACACAGAAATCCAACATTTTTGTTTAGTCCATCT
>VOQK01021639.1:1887-12232 GCA_015052645.1 Benitochromis conjunctus
ATGATAAAGGAAAAAAAAAAAAAAAACAAAAAAAAACCAAAAAAAAGCTTTTTAAAAAAAAAAAAAAAAAACTATTTCTTAAGACTACTTAAATAAATGTAATCCTATTGTGGATCAATAATTTTGGACAGTACTGTGGAATCACTAACTTGTATTGGACTGATGAATACATTTTAAAGACTCACTGCAGTGTCTAGCTTACCCTGAGTCTGTGCTCAGCTTTGATGATGTTGCAGTTGAGGATCGAAGGCTCCACGTCACGGGGAATGGCAATGACCCTTGTGACGGTTTCTTCTGCAGATGGAGGGATGGCGTCTCCCACCTCTTTCAAGAGGTCTTTAGTATGGACCCTTCTCTTCCCTCTAGCAAAGAAACTGTGCTTTCTGTACAAACAGTACTTGGGCTTGATCTCACGAGATGAACTGTTCTTAATGAAGGCCACAACTTTTAATCCTTCTCCTGCAACACAGAGCAGAAAAGTCAACCCTGACCTTGGCTTTAGACAAATGCATGTCAGTATCACTGGCAGCCTCTCTCACCTTGTTGGAAGCCCATTTTTTCAAGATTAACATCCATGGCTACACTTCCTGAGGTAAAAACTTTCATTTTCTTATCCTTAGACTCATGCTGTGGTGTCTGAAAGACAAGCAAGAATGTAACACAAATGCTCTTAAATGCCTTAAAAAGGAGATATGTTACCTTTAGTGGACTTGAGCCACATTTACTTCAAACCTAAGCCAGGCCCTTTCCAGTAAGATGTTTTCACAAGGTGAGCTCTCTGAATGCAAATACTGAAACAAGTTGCTCAATACATGTCCAAGCAGGTCTAAACACTGGGTGGGTATTGCCACCCACTGACACTTTTGGGGGGTTTTTTTGTTTAGTTTGTTTGTTTTGGGGGCTGTGCCAACTTTGATGGAATGGCTCAGATAACATGCATACCTGTAACCAAGATGCAGTGTTCACATTTGTTGTTGACACAAAGTTGAGCTTAGTCGAATGCGTCGTGTTCATCCTCATTGATCTGCTCAACACGGCTTCCAGCAAGTACACAATTTTACCATCAGCACCTATGAAGGATGAAGGTAAATCCCTATTGAACAAGCACAAAAGCCCAGAAAACGGCAATGAGTTGATCACTTTCTTGTAAAATAAAAAAATACAGCTTTTTGCATTTTCTAAATGATTTAATAGAATGTGTTACATCAAAATAAACAATACAGCAACAATAAAGAGAACGTTATTCCCTTTGGGAATAACGGTTTTTCAGCACTAAATAAAATATGTTCTGACGTTCTTCCAGTTTGCAAGCACAAACACAACTGGCTCAAGTTAATGCTCTGCTGAGACTACTTGGAATATTTAGCATGTTGTAGAACACATCCTTTATGCATTCTCAGCGACATTCCTGCTGGTGGTGAAATCAAGTGAACCATTGGGTTTACAGATGTGTCGTGAATGTTTAAGAGGAGTTATGGACCCATGAGTGTTCAAGTATCTGAATTAACTCAAGCTCAGAATCCAGACTTGATACATTCACCCAGTCACAAATCAATTCATAATAAAAATACTGGTGGTTATCAGCCCACATTCATACATATACATATTTAAAACTTCAGTACATAATGCTGTTTTAATATATATGCAACCTCGGTGTGTTCACTTACTTGTCTGGAACTGCTGCAGTAACAAAACACGAGGCTGTCTGTTTGCTCTTACTAACACTGCAACCATTTAAAGAAATGTTTCTTACTGGAAAGGGAACTGAAAGCTGAAAGGGTAGACATGGATTCCTGGGGCAACAACACTGCTGTCTAAAAAAAAAAAATAGCAAAAAGAAATGTAAAAGATCAATACAATTAATTAAATTTTAAAAGTAATTGTTCAGATGTGTGTTTAAGTTACAACTCCTACAACTGCGAAGCAGGGATGCTGGGTTGAGTCTTTGTTTTGGCATCCTGTTTAAGTCAAGTATTTAAGGATTACAAATAAAAGGCCTGGAAAGGAACAAAAAAAACTCCCCAAGCCCAACAGAAGTCTCAAGGGACAAAAATGCATGTTTGCATCACTTAGCTAATGTGTTTAGGGATTTTTATGCTTGTAATTAGACACCAGTGATCAAAAAGCACCCTGGCTCTCACATCACTGAGACTGTAAGTGTTATCCTGCCACAATGACAAGACATGAAGTTTCAGTGTGCCAAAAATATTACAATTATATACCAGATAAAGATATGGCCATTTATTTTAATATTAACTGGAGGTTATTTAGCACAAAGATTTTGGCCATCTTTCAATGAACAGACAGCCCGACATCTGGCAAAGTTATTTAACCCAGATTTGCAGAAGATGACACGACAGAAGGTGTAGAAGCGACAGACTGACAGCGTGAACACAACGCCGACCGTGCAGTCTCAGCAAACATGTGACTCAAGCTATAGCTGAATGAAATCAAAACACAGGCAGCACACAAATATATTTGAGTAAAAACACGAGCGAGCACCACCACAGGCCGAGGCAGGACAGTGAAATACTCACATTGTAAGTTCTCATTCCTCATTAGTGTCTGTCGGTCCTCCTCTGAAGAGAAAAATCAAAGAGAAAGCAACACAATGAGTCACCCTCAACCTCACTGCATAATTTTAGGCTGGGCAAAAACCTGAAAATTATCATAGTAATCTCTGCAGGTATTAAACAAGCCACAGATCAGTTTCTGTTCATTTCTTGAGTTATCTAGTAAGAGCTGGGTTAAATGTCTAAAACTCCCAGTTTGGAAGTTTACACTGAAAAATGCAGATAAATCCCTTAAATAAGAAATTCTTTCATTTATTCACGACTCAGCATTTTAACTCTCATCTTTTACTTAGAGTTAATTGATCGTATTTTCAGTGTTAATACTGAATCCATGTAAAAACTGGTGATCTGGTGCTTTTGTTGTATGTGTGTTCTGTCTGGTATAAAAATCACTGACGAACAACAGATGGACAGAAAACGTATTTCTTTAGGAAGAAACTTTGCTGCATTTTACACAGAAGATAACTTTCAAAAAGCTCTGTAGCATAATTCAAGCAGATTTGCATTGGGTTGGAGGCACAGCAGCAGCAGCATAAGAGATCTGCGCTCGAGCAGCTGTGAACAGGAAGCAGTCTCCTCCTTTCACTCACCCAACTAGCAGACATAAACAACGCCTGATACCAACATTTCATGCCACTGCGTTGACTTTAGTCCTTAGGCAGAATTTACTTATTTGCTAAATTCTTTAAAACTATAAACTGAACTCAAATAATTCAGGGTTTTGTTTAGTTTTTTTTTTTTTCTTCTAACTTAAGCAGGTACTGCGTGCACGAAGCGCAGCATGAAAAACTTACTTTTGTGGTTTTTGTCCCGGATGAAGTAACATCTCACACTGAAGTACTTGTCTTTGGCGTGGTACACATGAGTGGTTTGTCCGTGCCTCTCGGTCCACATAACGTCAGCTTTCCCTTTGAATTTAATGAACAGGGACTCTATTTGGAAGTCTTTTTCCGCTTCCAACCTGACTTCCCCATAAATAACATCACCGTTAGTAAAAATGTTGCTGTCACTGATAGGGTTATAGATAACTTCTAATCTCTTCACTGTGGACGGCATAATTCGTAGTGGCGCACTGGGAAACTTTCGAAGGACAGAGTAACAACCGACAAACTGAGATATGCGGTAGGTGTGTCCCGTTACTGAAAAAGGAGGGCTTATTTTACCGCGGCTTCGCCTTCCGTCTTTATATCTCAGGTTTCATTCATCCAATAATGCGTGCACTCAATTAGCCACTTATTTGGTGCCCGATATACAGACACAACCCCGCCGGAGCATTTTTAGCACGCATGGACACTTATCCTGAAAGATTGTAAGCGACCAAACCATAAACATGGTTTAAAGTGACATGCAGGGGCGTAGTAGTAGTGTGGGGGGAAAGTGGGACTGACTACCCAGGGGCCCCAAAGGCAGGAGGAGACTATCCAAGTCTGCAATGAAAAAGTTTGTTATTGTCTGCATTTTTTCCTTTTGTTTCTTTTCTCTTTTTCTTCTTGTATATATAATTTTGTTTTTTTTTTAAGTAATTAGTCTCATAAATGAATTTCCTCAATGACCCGAACTTTGACACACAAATGAGACAAAATGGTTTAGTCTGCCCTGCACTCTTGACTTTTACATAAGCACCCTAATTTATTCTATCTAGCTCTAGATTTCTAATGTGCACTGTGAGTCTTTCACCCAAGAAGGCAAAATCAAAGAATCAAAACAAAAAACAAAAGAAAGTCTGGTGTTAACAAATGATGATGAGCCAATGTCACATGTGGCATTACATCCATCAGAATCCCAGCACAAATTAACACCATGAAGTGCGGAATCAACAGAAAGCTTAGAAACTTAGGAACAATAACTTCAAGCAGCATTAAACTTTACGTTGGTGACTGTATTTCTTTAACTGCTCTGAGGCAAGTGCGGCTTTTTAAGGAAGCCAGCGTGTTTCAGGCTGATGAAATATAATGCTAAAATACCACAAGCAGAACTCATTTATCCATAAAGACACTGCAGACTACAGTATGTTGATAAATGAGGGATGAAGCGTGAGAAAATGTCAAACTGTTCATATCATTTTCATTAAATGTGGTATAGGAACTAGCCACTGCAGATTGTTGTGTTCAATTGTCAGCTCAGTCATTTGTTAAAAAATATAATGAAAACATAAAAGATGTCTGAGCGATATAAGGAGTCTGCTGATAGTTGTTTCAAAACATTACAAGTCCAGACACCTTCATGTTAGTATTGTGAACATGCAAAGACAACATAGATTAAAACTTCACTGTGGGAGGGCTTTCTGCTTATATTTTTTCATTCATTTATTTTTTTATAGTAAAATTTTATACTTCACTAATGCTTTCATTGGCATTTTCATTGCAATGCTCCTTTTAATGTACCACAATCGCTTCTAGTAACTTTTAGCTCATGCTGAAGCCATCCACAATGAAGACTTTTTCAGATGACCCCTGGTAATTTCCACTGATGCAGTTCAGCGTAACACCACCCGTTACTACACAACATATCATCAAAGCCTTAACATTTGCCACGCGGGGTTATTTTCTGTAAATGTTCACAAGAGTAGTTGAGCCAATCATATGCAAATGTATGCAGGTGGTTAGGTAAACAATATGTGCAGGACTGTCTACTGTTCTATTTCTACTACGCCTATAATGTGACTTGTATTTCCTCAGTGGGAAAATAATGCAAATATTTGGTGTTCAGAGACATGATAGGTCAGCTAAGTGATAGGCTGCTCTTGGTCATAGTTCAGAGATCACAAACATAAGTCCTCTGTTGTCAGATGGATGAAAAATAATAAATGTAGAAAATATTTAATCTCTGGAATGAGAGGATTATTAATTTAATATTTGTTATTCCTGTTATTACATATTTAATAGGAATAAATATGGCCAATGACTGAAATTACACCACAAAATCAAGCAAAGAGAATTATTTCCTGTCAACTGACTAATTTCAGTAATGCTAAGTCTAGCTCATCTAGTACTGATTAAAAAAATACTTAACCAAAACAATTTAAGGTTCCATTAACAGATTAGAAACTTAATTTATTTTCACAGTCAGTGAATACTGAGGTGTAGTTTCGTGTTTAAAATAGCCTCCAAAACAATCTATTACCAATTATTCTTACTCTTACAATTCTTGTAATTAATCCTGTTATATTGGCAGTATAAAAACTGCACTAAGGATTCTAGGGCTTTCTATCTAAACCTGTCAAGGGGTACATCCCATATGTCTCATAGGAAGGTGGTGGAGCACAAGGTTCGGGAGCAGCTGGATTTTGTAGAAAGCTCATCCCTCCTGACATGTAAGCATTTGGAAATGCGTCAGCTCCACTGGTCAAAAAGTCAGATGACTGCTGATTATCAGACCCCTCTAAAGCAGGCAGGATGACTATGGGGAACTTGACTTCTGGGTCTGATGAATACTTCACATCCAGATAGACCTGTGGTGGAAAAAGAGTCAAGATTACCATGCAACCCTATGATGTAGAAAGACATAAATGTGAAGACAGACAGGCCTACCCACCCGGAGTCTGTACTCTACTCTGACGATGTTGCAGTTTAGCACTGAGGTAGTCTCGGTGGAAGGGACGGTGATGATCTTGGTGACAATCTGACTTGCAGATTGTGGGATGGCTTCACCCTCCTCCTTCAGGATGTGTTTTGTTTCAACTTTCCTTTTCCTGTTTGCAAAGTAGCTGTACTTTCTGTACAGACAGTACTTGGGCTTAATGTCACGAGAGGATTTGTTCTGAATTGAAGCCACGACCTTTATGTCTTCTCCTGGATATAACAACAAGAACAGGTTATACTTGAGTGTTACGCTCTGTTTGCCATGAATTTACAAATAATCAAAAAACTGGTTACAGAAATATGAAACTTTTAAGTCGTGGGTGTCACTATTGCAAAATCAATTACCTGCATTAATTCCACACAGATGACAAATGCGTTTAATTATATGAGTGTAAAGTTTGACAGCAAATACCACAAGGAGAGGAGGGTTTGCAAAGTCCACATATGGGCTTAGAGATAGCTGTTATGATATATTATCTATCTTGACTATAGGCTAATGGTCATAATAAAATAAACCCCTAAATGTATTGAATGGAGCAGAGGTGCATTAAACATGTGCCTGCTTTTGAATTTGAGGCCTTGTGCCAAGGTTACATTTGGACATTTGTTGGTGTGCGTTTAAGGAGTGACGTATTTACATCATATTTACACCCTGGTCTTTACTTCCATGGCCTTTGACCTACATTAGATATCATCTTATCTTTAGGTCATAAAAATGTTCCATGAGCAAAGGGACCTTGAGCTGCACTTGTTTCAGCTATGAAATGATTTTTTGTGTGTGTTTTATTGACATTTTCTATTGTAATTCATTATTAGAATGATGTGCAGACTGAGTGTATGGTTCAGTAATGTTTGAAATTACCTTGGCAGAAGCCTGATTTTGCTATGCTTACATCCATGGCCACAGATCCCAATGAGAAGAGCTTCATCTTCTTATCAATCATATTTTGCTGTGGAGTCTGCCATAAAAACATGGTTTCATGCAGTGTTAATTCTTCTTACTGCAGCCGGGTGAAATTTAGAAAATCTGTGTATGAGTGTATGCGTGTGTGTATTTGTTCAACAACAATGTAAGGGTACCATCAGCACTGGATCAGTGTTTCTCTTTTGGATGAGGGTGAACTCCGCCTTTGCTTTGCTGTCCATTCTCATCGACCGGTTCAGTTCTGACTCCACTGTGTACAAAATCTTTCCACACGAGCTCTTGAAGGAGGTCGGCAGGTCTCTGTAAGATGTGGCAACAAAAGGTACAATGAAACTTTCATGAAAGGATATTGTTTTAGAAAACAAAGAAACGTGTTTGAATATGTTTATATGCAACACTAATTTTGTTCAGAAGAAAACTCACTGCGCTGGAATCTGAAAGGTGAATGGGTAGACATGGCAGCCGGCAGAAAGAACATTATTGCCTAAGGAACAATGAATTAGTCACATAGCATGATTTTTTTTTAATGTCTGATTAAAGGAATCTTTGCAAATGTGTCTCTTTGACTACTGGTTTCACAAGGGCTGCTCATTTAAATAGTACGTTTGCAAATAACCCTGAAGAAGAAAGGAAGATACAGAAGAGCAGGAAAATGTTATTCCTGCTGTTATTGCTGCCATCAGCACAAACTGGTCCATATTGTACTAACATCTTGTTAAAAAATTCATTTAATGTTTAAATTAAAAAATGTGCAAAGTGCAAAAGATTAGATTTATTGAGGATTTAGATTTCCAGGCAATTTTTGTATAAATGATCATTTAAATGAAAGCTTTTCTGAAAACAGTCGCTGATTAATTAAATAATTTTCAAAAATTATTACAACATTTTGCTAAATTGAAAGACATTAGCTACTTACCCGTAGATTCCTGAATGACAAACTGCTTGATGCTGAAGTACTTCTCTTTGCTTTGGTAAGTCATGATTGTTTTTCCATAATGTTCGGTCCATAATACTTGAGCTTTTCCCTTCAGCTTTACAAAGAGTGACTGTACTTTGCACTCGTTAGCTAATTCAAATGTAACTTGTCCCGTAAGGTAATCACCACTACTGAAAGTGTTGCTTTTGTTTAGTGGATTGTATCCCACTGTAAAGTTCTTAACACTACTTGACATAGTATACTGTTCAAAGCTGCAAGTACAGTAAATGCCAGATAAGCACGAGGAGAGAGGTTTTATGTGTCATGAGGAGGGTTTGTAGGTGCACGTACAAAGAGTTTTGGTAATAATTAAACCACAGGGCCCTAAATAAATCATGTTTATTGGTCAGAAACTGTGTAAATGTCTGCTAGAGTAAATAAATCTGGTGTAAATAAAATGTATATGCGTGCTGCTTCTATAAATTAGTGAATTGATGAAACACTAACCTCGTACTACTGTGTGTAGGTGCTAACAGCATTACGGACAGCATGATCTATGCAATCACATGACGTTCCTGACAGATTTGTTATGGGTGTGACGTGCATGGATCATGTAGTAAAACACACTGGAAATGTTGAGTGTTTACTTAAGAGAGTGCGTCCATACACCAGTGTGTCTAAAGGTATGGTTATATAAAAAGTCCTCATGAATTATTACGTAGTCGTAGCCCATTGGCCAAATCTGGCCCATTGTGTTCCCGTGCACACCTGTCGGCCAGTCAGGTTTCTATTCATCAGCCACTCCAGCTACACACCTACAACGCACAAGTAATCACATTAATGTTATCCTGCATGCAAAGTTTCAAACATTTAAGCTGTGGATGTCAGTATTGCGAAATTCAAGTATATAGGTTACACCTGCATCTATTATAGACAGCAGACAGAGCAACTTCATTATCTATGTTTAAAGCTGGAAGGTATAGGCGGTGGCATAATCTGTTTCATCATTTAGTTAAGAGTAAAACATCGTGTCTCTTATTTTGTTATTGTTAAATCAGATCTTAAATAACATTTTACATACTGAAATCTCATCCAAACTTAAGTAATAATTTCTTCCCTAGTCTACGTGCAGTTACAGTAATAAGTTTACAAAGGCTTTAAAAATGTCCATGTCTCTGTACCAGTGTGGCCTGAACGATGATCAAACTTCCACAGCTCTAAAAGTAGACAAACTACCCATTTAACCAATTATCATATCTGCCTAATCATATCTTTAGCTTTAAAAAAAATTCCATGAGCAAAATGACCTTGACTTGTAAGATCATGTATTGCAGTATTGTTTTTTTTAATCACTGCAATGCACTGTTAGAATAATCATTTGGAGCGAATGCATATTTCAGTAATATAAGATGCATGCACACAGGTC
The DNA here is from genome assembly GCA_015052645.1 of Benitochromis conjunctus. Taxonomy (NCBI): domain Eukaryota; kingdom Metazoa; phylum Chordata; class Actinopteri; order Cichliformes; family Cichlidae; genus Benitochromis; species Benitochromis conjunctus. The sequence goes on from VOQK01021639.1 coordinate 11,309, forward strand.
ATTTGTTACCTTGGAGGAAGGCTCAGACTCCACGACTTGCTGCCTTCTTTCGGGAAACCTCGCACAGCTCAACTATTAGATATACTTTTGTTTTTTGTTTGTTTTATTGAAGTGTTATACATCAGGTCTGAGTTTGCATCTGGCACTGTTGTGATGCTGCTGTTAGCAAAGGCTGTCCAGACACAGGCATACAAAGACTTCCCAGAGCAGAGCTTCAAAGTGCTTTTTTAAAGGAATGCATTTGTAAAAACCTTTTGTAGTCTTATTCATCAGTCTTATTATAATACATATACCTGTTTACATACACATTCACCCATTCGTTTTTATTCCACACTGGTAATACACTAGGGGCCATTTTTGGGGTTCAGTATATTTACCGTGGACATGTGGATGTGTCAGAAACAATCTCAGTGTTAGGATTACCGTTATAGGCTGTTTATCAGTTTCACATAAGCAATCCCCGAAGAACAGTACAAACACATTTTTTCTAACCCTCAATACCCATCAGCATCGATATGGTGCAGCATATAAAGTGGAATTTATAAATCCATATATTTAGAAAAAATTAGCACTGTGTATAAAGCTGAATGCTGTAGACCACATAAAAGGATCAGTCCACAAAAACAACTTTTATTTTGTCTGAATACAACAGAAAAACTGAAAAATACAAATGAAATGATGCTTTATAATATACTGGAAGTGAAATTCATATCTTAAACAAGTACGTAAACTGTACTTCAATAGCACCTTAAAGTCCTTCTCAAGAAAACATTAGAGCATTAAAAACAAAAGGCTCAAATAAGCCTTGAAGCAATGGATCATTCAAAGGTTAGATTTGATAGACTCAGTGAAGAAAGGACAGGAAAGTGGGGGCAGAGAGAGAGAGAGAGGAAGACATGCGGCAAAGGGCCAAGGGTCGGACAC
>VOQK01021641.1:18148-28422 GCA_015052645.1 Benitochromis conjunctus
TCTTTTATAGTACAGCCTAATATTGCCTGGAAAGTCACACTGGAACAGCAAGTAATCAAGAGGACCACTAAACTTGTAAACCATGCATGAAGAATTCACTAATATAACTGTAAGTGAGACCATTTTTAAATTGCATGTGAGTAGTAGTTGGTGAAAAAGACTTAAAGCTCCCAAAATAATTCCCACAAGTAAACCAGAAACAGCAAAGTCTGTAGCATACATAACTAGGTTCACAGAAACATACGAATTCAAACAAACGTCTTCTCCACTCACAGTTCTCCACACTATCTCATATTGAGACATTCACTCGGCACAAATTGGCTGGTAATCTAGTAATTAGCATCGCAGGGAAAGTTTCACTCTTCAGAAAACCAAAGTTCAGAACACACACCTACACACATCTTCACACAAACGGATACACACAGACACACTAGCTGTTTGTGAAGCTGTTTCTTTAGCGTATGCAAAAATGTGACGAATAATCAGTGTTCATCAAGCAATGACGAACATTCTTTACAAAGGGTTATTAACGAAATGCACTCCTGGTGAAAAAAAAGCTACGTTAATGTAATGCACACGGTAGAAGCGAGATGATTCAAGATGGCTTACAAAAAACACAGCAGATGCATATTGAGTACAATACTGGAAGTACAAGGACAAATAACAATCACAACTTAAAGTCATCATGAAAGAGACTCAGTGAAGAGTTATGTAATGTAGACAGCATAAAAACATAAATTAAGATTGTTTTTGGCAACAGCAAACTTTTCTCAGCAAATGAAGACGATTACAGGGGAGAAAGAAGGTTGTAAAAATGGCACAATTATCAAAAATCTAAATTGGGTATTTACACCAGGTGTCACGCACACACCCACACGCACGAACATCCAGAATACCACTACATCCAAACCCACAAATAAGCACACCTTTCCTGCTACCCATCAGACCACATTGATGCTACAAACAATAATGAATTAACAATGATGATTTATTTAAAAGGCACCTGCGACAGACTGGCGACCTATCCAGGGTGTACCCTGCCTCTTGCCCTAAGACAGCTGGATTAGGCTCTACTCCTTCAATGCTGACCTTTCCACCTGTCTTCGTCTCATTTACACACATATTCTGTCTTGTTTCCACTGAATTTCATTCCTCTTCTCTGCAGTGTATACCTCCACCTCCCCAGGCTCTCTTCCAGCTCTAGCTTCCAGGTTCTTTTTCTGTTCTGGAAGAAGAACAAGTTTTAAAAGATGATGCCTTCGAATTCCCTGGGTTTAGTTTTACAGATAATGAAATGATGTTGGAGAACTAGCTGAATTAATAACAGGTTTGGTAAGAAAACCAGAGTTGGGATTTAAAAGTGTGTGGTGCAAAATGTTTTTCTAAAGCTTGTAAATCTGATTTTACCCTTCTTGCCCCTTTAGCTGAATTCCATCCTTGCCCTCAGTGACTTCCCAGACACAGTACCAGAATGTTGTAGTTACCGTGAACTCTTACCAGGGGGAAAAAAAAGAAGAAAAGAAATGGACCTCCTGTAAAGTTTCTACAATACAAATATTCATGGTCAGGTGTTCATTATAGGTGCTGTAGGTAACTTTGAGTAGAGGGAGTAACATTTCAGTCTTGCCTCCAAAGCCTCTCCACGGTTGCTGTGATTGCATTTGTGATGCATTTATGCATTTAGCTCATGCTTTTTGTATCACTGTACAATTTAGCATTTTTATCTATTTTTATATTTATCAGTACAACTGGTGCTCGGTGACTGTGCACACAAAAGACAATCACCTCCACAGCTTGAACACAGAAAAGAATATGACCACCACAGCTGATTCTATATACAGAATATCACAGTAATGGGGCCATTACTTGAAAAAAAGTAATTAAAAAAAGCATTACACATAATTGGTCAATGCAGTAGATTACTTATTTACTCACCAGAGAAAATCATTTGTTGTGCTACTCATTACAATACTTGTATTGTTACATAATTCTTGGTAAACAATATAAACTTTAGCCAACAGTCCCATACACCAACACAAACCTCTTTTTCTATTGCGGTAACACACAATCTTTCTTTTAGTGTTTACATGTTAACACAAACCTGACAACAAAAGCAAAGCTGAAAACCAGCTTAAAGAGACCATGCCGATTCTACTGTAGAAACACTAACAGGTGGAAACCGGGGCTACAAGCCTTACTCCTTATCAGTTTGCTACCAGTTGAAGATCAGGCTCTGGTTGCTGGGCTGGGGTTGGTATTCACAACTTTACTATCACTCTGGATTCTTGGCTAGCTTTGTGTTAGCAAGCTGTTGAGCAAAGAGCCGAGGTTCTGTTAGCAGTACAATGCATTTTGGACTAGTATGGATTAGTGTATATTGTTGCAATAGAAGGTCACCGTCAGTTCCTGTCATCTTTAAGCAGTTCCACAAACCATTGCAGATATTTATCTGCTGCAGAAGGATGGAACAACTTTTTCAGTGGCCTTTCTACAAAACAAACATAAAATAAGCTTTAAAACTTATTTGGAATTGAGCTCATATGGAATTATGCAGTAAACATAAAAGTGTGAAATAACTCAAAACATTTTATATCTCAGATTCTTCAAAATCGACACCCTTTGATTTGATTACTACATTGCACACTCTTGGCATTCTCTTGATGAGCTTCATGAGGTCGTCACCTGAAATGGTTTTCCAACTGTCTTGAGTTCCCAGAGATGGGCTGTTTTGCCTTTAGTCTGCCGCCCATCTCGTCCCAAACCATCTCGATTGGGTTTAGGTCAGGTGACTGTGGAGGCCAGGCCATATGGCACAGATCTCCATCACTTTCCTTCTTGGTCAAATAGCCCTTACAAACCCTGGAGGTGTGTTTGGGGTCATTGTCCTGTTGAAAAAAAAATGATAGTCCAACTAAACGCAAACCGGATGGGATGTCGCTGCAGGATGCTGTGATAGCCATCGTTGTTCAGTATGTCTTCAATTTTGAATACATTTCCAACAGTGTCACCAGCAAAGCACCCTTTTGCTTGTCCTTAGTAGTTGTTTCTTAGCAGCTATTTGACCATAAAGGCCTAATTCACACAGTCTCCTTTGAACAGTTGTAGAGATGTGTCTGCTACTGGAACTCTGTGTGGCATTTATCTGAACTCTAATCTGAGGTGCTGTTAACTTGCGATTTCTTAGGCTGGTGACTCAGATTAATTTATCCTCAGCATCTACTAGAGTTATTTATCATTCTTTTCTTTGCTACATAATTCCATATATCTTGTGTCATATATTTGATGTCTTCAGTATGTATCTACATTGTAGAAAGCAATAAAACTAAAGAAAAACCGTTAAATGAGAAGGTGTGTCCAAACCTTTGACTGGTAGTATATATATCACAGGTAAGGAACAGTGTAATCATTATTTTTTCCTTTCTCTGAACCTACATCCCAGGAGCACAACATACACTATACTTGTAATGAAATTTTTTTTATTATCTATTAAAGTTAAGATATTTTCAACCAAGGAAAAATAAAGTATGGTTAGTTTGCAACCTTGGTTCTCTGAGTGAGAGACTATCTCCCCACTCCATTACATATTCCATATATATGGAGAATGACCCCCCACCTTGGTCATGGCATGTGAATACTTCTATAAGCCATTCCTCCGGTGGCAGACGCAAAGGCCGAGCCAGGGGAGCGAAGGCATCAGTTTACCAGATGTAAGACCTCAGGCCTCAGCGAGTACAGCAAGACCCAAGGACCACACCGGAGCAAGCCACCACCCATGGACACGAAGGCTACCACTGAGGGGCATCCAGCACCTGCTCTCCGACACAGGGGTTGGCTGCCACATTCAGGTGGTAACCCTAATGAAGGTCACACCCAGACGACCACATTGCTGTCGCACAATGGCACAAAGGGAGGAGGCTCCCTACAAGGCCCACGAAGTTCCACCCCTCTCCAGAAGGGAGGGGAAGCCCTGAAGATGCATACGCCTGCCAAATGGCCTCCGCAACCCAGTGGGACACCAGGACTTAGACAGGGGTCTTCCCAGGATCCTGGAGAGGAAGGCAACGAACCACTAGTCTCCTCCTAATCGGCAAGGTACACCTGACGTACATCGCCAAAGCACAGACAGGGCACAGGGCAGCCTGGTGCTGAGCCACCTCCTGGTGCAAGCCCTCAGTCGGAGCTGTTCAAAGCTGGGACTGACTGGGACAGGTGGGCCAGAGGACCAACCCTTTCCATTCCGGGCAACCACCAAGGGGGGTAATAGAAATCTTGGGAGTCTGCCGTGACCTTGGATTCAGGAGGAACAACATAATTTTCATACAATACGCAGAACATTAAACCAGGTCTTTATCATCTTGAGAGTATACAAGGCTGCATGGAAGTTTGTCCAACTAATCTACATGTGTTTTGAGGACTTGAAGAAAGCATTCATCTGCATTCCCTGGGGTTGTGGGGTGGTTTGCAGTTGAGAATGAAGCACTGGGAATAAGAATTAGGAACTATAGGCTATGGTTCTCAGTAGGAAAAGGGGAGTGTCCATTCCAGGAGGAGTTCAAGTATCTTGGGGTCGTGGCACTTCTTCAGTGAGTGGCGAGTGGAGTGGAAGATAGAAAGATTAGTGTGGAATGCAAATAGGCAGTACTAATCTGTTGTGGTGACGAGAAAGTTGAGCGTGAAAGCAAAGCTGTCGATTTACTGGTCAAGCTGTACGTCCACCTGGATAGTGACGAAAAGAATTTGTTTGCGGATACAAGTAGCAAAAATGAGTTTCAAACCAATTTCTTTTGTTATGTAAATAGTCTTAGAGTTGTACTACCAAAACAGCTAAATCTGACTGTGCTTAATTCACTCAGTAAAATCTACTGCTGCTTGCACAGCATGTCCTTCAAAGAGCATCTAAAGTAACTATTTACTGTATCATGATGATAGATCCCTGCAAACCTTAAAACACACACACACACATATTAGGAATCTGTTCCAATCATAGCACAGTTTTGAGCCACCTTCCCAGAGCTCTTACAGATTTCTTCATCTTAAGGGTTTTTTTTTCCTTTTCTCTGTCTCTTTGTCTCATTTTTCTACTATTCATCTTGATGACATCTGTAGAACCGCTCACTTAGACTATAATGAATGTCTGTTTCAAGTTGAAATAAGAGACATTTCATAAACACTCTTCTCCAGAAGGTGCACTTTCCTGTCAATATGAAAAAAAACTGCTAAGCACTCAATCCTTAATTGAAAAGCTCTTTGCCTGAAATGATTTCTGCAAACTTCATGAATTATTTAAATGAATGAAAAGATGGAAGTAAAGTGGACCAATATGTCTGATCTTTGATACTGGAAGAAAAAGAGGAATAAAGGAAAGAAATACTTTGCTGGATCCACTGAATGAAATGTCTCTTTAAGAAAGTGCAATCCACTGCCTTGGTAGAAAAATAGTCTTGTTTATTTTTACATAGACAGCGATTATAGAATAGACTAGAATAGAATATCCCTTTATAGTCATTGTTCATGTACAACGAAATTGTATTAACTAGCTATAGGGGCCGTCCCAAGCATCGAATGAACACAATTCTGTCTTTCATCAACAGAAAAATATAATAACTGCACTGGAAAACATGCGAATCTTTTGATAAAAAGATATGTTCTGTTTTTAAATAGAGGAATTACTTAAAATAAGAACTATAGTAACTACATTAAAGTGTGAAACATCCTTTAGACACAGCTTACAATTCAAATGAATGTGCTGCTATTGTCAAAGTGCATTTAAACTAACCTCATTATACATTCTCTGTATCAGTTCATTAAAGGTCAGTGAATTTGGCAACCATCACGCCATGCCACGCCACGCCACGCCAATTCCTGCAACAAAGCATTTTGAATTTGCCACAGCACTAGTTCACTTTTGGCTTGTTTACCACAGCCACAGGGGCACATCCCTCAAATATCAGTGTAATCCTTATATTGCATGTAAAATGCATAATTACTCAGAAACTATGCTGAAATTAGCAAAATTATTGGGCACAAGACATATTTACATTCTAGAATTATTAGGACACTGTTTTGAGAACCAACAGTTCACCCTAAGTTTGTAACTTTACATTCAATGCGGTATTTAATTTGTTAAGGAGAGAGAGAGCGTAAGAGGGAGGACTTGCATTTCACTGAAATGTTTCATCAAGCGTATAATAAGAAGGTGGGGTGTGAAGAAGAGAAATCTTTCAAAGAAAAAAGAAAGTTGGGCTGAGTGCTAGAACAGAGAAGCGGAGCTGATGTGTTGTCAGACGGACTCATAACCTGGTTAAGGCAGATCAGAAAGGAAGAGCCAGAGAGAGAGAGAGAGAGAGAGAGAAGGAAAGAGAGGCAGGTCTGTCATGCACAGCACGGAGCCTTTTCTTCTCCTGTTGTCAATTAGAGTAGGCAGCTCTGCACCTGCATGTGGATGCCAGGCCAGCGCTTCTAGCCAGCGTTCACCTCGGCACTGGGCCCGCTGTCCAACCAGCTCTTAATGAGGGGCTTTGTGTGGATAAAGGGGGCTGGTGCGTATACTCAGGCTCCCATACATGGCAATTAGGTTGAATCAATCCAGGGGAGAGCAATGTCTCTCTCTCTCTCTCTCTCTCTCTCTCTCTCTCTGATACGTTATTCTTTATGCTTTACTTAAGTAAGACTGATGGACTGACATGTAGACAGGGAATTGCAAGATTTTCATATGCGTGGGTATGAAAATGACTAAGTGTAATCCTCGCAGAATGAATCATAGAGGATGACTTCTTTGCTGGATCCGTAAAAGCAAAATTCATTACAAAGTGGAATTTACATAGTTCATTAAAAGCCAAATCTTGGACCAGCATAAGTAAGGTTTTCTATGAGGCCCACATTTAGAGGATTCAACACAATTTTAGTGGGATGCATTTCACAGCTGTCTTACAGTTGTCTTTTCCGCATAACACTGCAAAACAATTAGGATCTTAATGCTCAAACAAAAAATGTGGGAGTTGATGAAATGAATCGCCAATAACTTGAAAACTGAGTTGGCTCCAAGATTTAAACCCTACAAACCCCGACTTTATGGTTTAAAGCTGTGAGAAGAGCGCTGCAAAAAGGGACACATGTTTACTGAGCTGTCACAGATTATGGCACTGAAATGTAAATTCAGTGTAGATTTTCACTTCAAACAGGATGCCACCCACAAATATCTTTTGTGTTTCTTCTGAGAGCTAGTGTATGAAAAGTACTTGTTACTTAAGTTATGTGAATACGACTAATGGGAAAGGAGGAGGAGGGAGAGGAAAATATAAATGTCTCAGAGTAAGCTACTACGCAGAGTTCAAGTGATAAGGCTGGGATATATCACCAAACTCGAGTAGCTTTTTTTCCTCTTCTACAGTCATTAGAGGTTTCTTGTACATCTTTTCTTTTCCTGTAACGATCGACGCTCATTTCAAGAGACAGGACTTAGTTAGAAGTTAAAGGTAAATTTGACAAAGGACGAGGAAAGAAATGATTGCTCATCAATCACAGCTGAGTTGGGAAAGAAAATGATGAAAATCTCTCCCTTTATTTTGCAAGGTAATCTCTCCTTTCTCTGTTTGGTTTCTTCAAATGGAGCCTCCCCCCCCCATTAAAGCAAAGGGATTTTCTAAAGTCACTTCTGAGATGTAGTAAAGTCAATCCAGAGGTCTTGTCACTCAAAGGCCTAACATAAATGGCGTGTCAATCACTGCTGAGAGCGTACCGCTTTACAGGATCATTCCAGTGTGACAGAAATTTCATCCTTATTTTATTTACACTGCCTGAAAGCAATCATGTGTATAGTTACCTGGGGTTATTTTTACATGCATTCAACGTGATGAGCAATATTTTTTTCGGGAGTTTTGCTATACAAGCTTGGTTATTGAATGGCTCCCAACATTGGTAAATCAGTCGGTGAAGCTAATCCATTTCTGTGATTGAGAAGATAACAGACACATTTTGCCAAGCTACGTGACATCACAGTGTATTATGTTGTACCGATTTTAAAAAAGTAGCCTGTGGTTATCATGTTTCTAACCAAGCACATAATTGTATTATTGTTGCAAAGCTACAATAACATTGTGTTCTCCTGTTTAATTTTGGTGTTTCATCTATGTTTAAAGAAATGCTTTCCCCCTGTTTTTTTATGTGCAAAAGGCAGGTTTGGTACATAAGTGCCCTTAAATTTGAGGATTAGGACATCCTCAATAAAAATCTATTCTCCTCAGCTCCTGCTGGTAATGGGCATCGTTCTACAGAATGATGAGATCCTGAGATGATCAGCTGAGCTCTTTAATGGAATCGGAAACATTTATTGGCGCTATCTTCTGCACCGACATCAGCTTATTGGACACTGTCAGCATGAACTTTTCATATGCTTGCAGTCTCATTATTCTATTTGTTTGCTGCCTCCAACTCAGTTATCAAACTATTGGTATTCTACTTGTTCACTTCAACTTTGGTCCAGATTTATTCTCTGTAAACTGATCGTTTCAATGCCGAGCATATTTATACGAGTCTCACGACGTTGGTATATTGTAAAAATGATTTTCTGACGTGGGTCTGCTGTAATCGCCAGATGATCTTAGAGGGAATAACTCGTGCCACGTTTTGAGAATTGACTCATGCGCCTTTTAGCCTTAAAATAAATGCAATCACAAAACTTAACTGGGGCTCTTGTATGCAGGTCTATCACACGCACATAGAAGACCTAGTTCTGGTTCTAGTTCTTTGCATTTCCTGAGTGATAAGCACGCGTTTAAGAGTGATAGGTGTACAATGGAACCCCATTACAAAAGGCAAGAAGGAGTCTGGCGTGACTGTTAAGGGCAGCAGAAAATCTGTGGGTACTGGACAAAGGGGACCTTTACTACTTGAAAGGTTGAAAGGTCCCCACGTGCTTGACATTCAAAACGTCATGATCATTTGTTGGCAAGAGGCCAGAAGAATAATATCTGCAAACTGGCATCGTGAGTAAGATCTACACTCAGGATATGTGGGTAAAAGCAGATTTGTTCAGCTTCATCGGAAAATTCTGCATAGCGTCCCTCATTGCCACAGCAATCAATCCCTGTGGACAAGCACATTGCACAGATACAGCATGGCTGAATAAAGCTCCTTCTCTATTTTCTCATTAATGTCTCTCCAACGCAATTAGTCCGCGATTATGTAAGACAATGCGTGTTTAAAACTACTGAATAATATGTCAGATTAACTCTTAAAGTCAGCTGTCTCATTAACAGCTGCTGGTTTCCAAAAATGTAACATTTACATTTATAAGAAATCTGTAGACGAATTAGGATTAATGAGCCTGTCAATTTCTGAGGAGAGAACTTTTGTTATTGACTACAATGATGCTACAAGTTTAGAAACAAGAATCAGTCTGAGGTCTTATTTCCAAAGTTCTACTGCGCTGACTCAAGATCACATAATAATTCTGTTTTCTCCAAGTCGTACACAGCTCTTTTTCCCTTAAAGGATTTTTCAAGCATTAACAAAAATTAGTCTCTCGTCCTAGACTGAATTCACTCCTGCGAAACCAGCTTTATTATTTTTAAAGAGAAGATATGCAGTAGGTTACATGTTTTTCATCATTAACTTAGATCATACCCCCACGCTACACTGTGTACGCCACGCTTCAGCTAAAGTATATAATAAACGACAAAAAAATATATAATTAATGCAGGATTGCCACACAAAAATTGCTAGGTCCAACACTGAATCCATCATGTGTCCTTGCTCCTCGACTTTCTGACATGCTGCCATTATCTCCTCTGAGGTGCAGAGAAGAAAAGAATCCCTCCACAAGCTATTAAAAAATGACAGGGCCAGGTCAAAGGATGAATTTGAAAAGGTAGTAGCTGCATGAATAGGTGGCACACGCTGGCCATGTGGACAAGGAGGCATGATGACAAGATAGGGTACAAAAATAGTGCGTCAACATGTGGAAAACCTTAAACAGTTAAAATGTGAATTTAAAAAAATTCAAAAACGAGAAAAGTGCCTGGCCAACTGATCTCAGTGAAGGCTTACTCACAGCATATAATATATATATATATATATAATACATATATTTTTTTTAAAAAGAAAGAAAATGTTCTTCAAAGAAAACCTCATGTAAATTCTCTCTTTTAGGACACCTTATCATCTGACAAGGGGCCCTCTTTCAGGTCAGGGAAGGAAAACTGAAATAAAACTCCAGCAGCTGAGTGCCCTTCACTGCCTTCAACACTGTGGGGGTGTGTGGGTCAAGACTCCAT
>VOQK01021642.1:36370-46986 GCA_015052645.1 Benitochromis conjunctus
AACCTGCACTTTGTCACCCTTGTCTTCTGGCACTGCACCTCCCAGGGGGGGGGGGGGAGTTTATTTACTAGTTATTTCAAGGGTTAATTAATTAATTAATCAATTATATTTTTACCTTTATCGAGTAGCCACTCGTCAACTACCCGACCAAGTCTGTATGGGATTCTTTGCCTAGCAATAGCCAGTCGTTCATTATCATAGTGTCCTTCAAAGAATTTGGAGAGACAGATTAAAGGTTAAAGTCTGCAAGCTGAAACATCACATGGTTAGAAACAAAGTTATAACGGCTAACAGGTTTAACAAGTTATCAATTTTAACCCAGCTGTGAGTTAAAAGAAACTTGAGCTTTACTTAGTGTTATCTAGTTATTATGAGTAACACTGTTAATGCTAATTAGAGCAAGGTTTAGGCTATTTATAATGTGCTACTCTAGTTAGTGTTATTTAGCTATTTTTTTTTTTCAAGCAAAGCATTGTGTTCAGTAATTACCAATTACAGCAGAATAATTTTATGTACTTTATAAAACAGACGTTCATTCATAAGAAACAACCAGTCAAATCAGGAAAACAGTTGCATTTAGACAGTGATAAAAAGTCATGTCGTTAGAGCAGAAGCATATGACTTCGATTGCAGTCACAGAGAGCCAAAGTCTCGCTCACTTCAGTGCTAAAATGCATTTTTACAATGCAGCGCATGGTATACATGCAGCGTTTCTACCCAAGCTCCCAGAAGGCAGTGACAGCATGTCGACATCAAAGACTTATGGGAGTTGCAATTTTGAGTCTCTTTGGTGTTCATTCATTCGTTGTTTTGTTCATTCATTTCAACAAGACAGAAACAGATCCCCGGTGAGACAGGACTTCAGCTCTCTTTTAAACACATGCAAATGCAAAAATAAATTAAAATAAAATAAAATAAAAACAAGCAACATACAGTAACTACAGTATAAACTGTTTCTAGACATTAGGAGAGCCCAGATTTTTTATTTAGACCTAGCACTGAGGAGTTTCTATCAATCATCAGCCACAGGGTCACTAAAAGGTTTTACCATGAGTAAATTCTTGGTGACATTACTTTGTTCCATGCACTGTCTGTTGAGACTATATTTGCAAACATGTTCAACCAATGTGTAATTAATAAAAAATATAAATAATCGTTAGCATTGAATCCATAGCATTGAAAAGGCAGTTAAATGACTGGGTATACTGTAAGATGTAATATAGTGAAGATTTTAAAATATGGCTGCCTTTTTAATCTCACACAAATGACCAGAAAACATTTCTCTATGATATTTGATATCTATTTAAGGCATCATTTTGAATTTCACCTGTGTGATGTACACTGTTCTGTGCATTGCCATGTGAAATGTTTCAAATATCACTGATTGCTGAGTGGGAGCTGACATAAAGGTGCACACCATCTTCATTACCCAATTCCGATGCATGTGCCCTCGTGTTATACGCATCTATGCTTTGAACACCAGCTGGAGGCATAGAAAGGACGTGGTTTCTGTCCCACTATGCCAGCTGGTGCACCTGCTCTGAAAAAGGTTAATTGGTAGATTGGTTCAGAACAGGTTAAAGCACAGCTGGTTAGGATCATTTTATGTATGTTTCTTTTGTTTTTTGGGTGCATGTGTATGTTGTGTGCACAGTTTAGTAATTTTTACTGACTGCCATAAGTTATGTGGAAACCACACATACAATAAAACTGTTATTTAAAACAGATACATATAATTTATCATTACAATGGTCTCTCTTTAGTGAATTTACACTATTTGGTATCTAATAAGAGACAGATTAAGTACGAACAAGCACGCTCACGGCAACATTTTGAATGTCAGCAAGAATTTGTCAGGCGAATATTTATTGAAATCAACACCATCAGTTTAAATTTAAGGCCAGCAGTTCATACAGTCACAGCAAAACACTGCTATATTAGGTTGCAATAGCGCTTAAACGTCATTTAGAAAAGTCCAGAGAATCCCACCTGAGTCACAACTCCACATCTTCCCACCTCTCTACCAAACTAAATGCAAATACGGCAGCAGCTGATGAAAATACCTTAATTGCTAAATTCAAAAAGGCAGCTTTAGGGAGATTTATTCATTTCAAACCGTTATATTTTTATACAGCACATAATTTTTTGTTGCGTGAGGCAACTTTAATAGATATCTTATAAACTGATAAAATAACCACGCAGGAACACTGAATTAAAATTACCCACTGGGCAAACTGCCAAGCAGTTTTTTTCTTTTCCTTTTTCCAAATGATTTATTTTATAACTGCTTATTCAGTGATTTTTTTTTTATTTTTTTTTTTAAACAGGCAGACATGCAACCTTTTCTCTCTGATCCAGAAGTTTCATGCTGTCTCACTATGCGTATAACAACTCCAAAGTTTGTCCTATTAACCTTACCTGGTGGGTAACGCTCAATGACTGGATGGTTGTCCACCTGGAGAGTGGCATTGCCACCACTGCGTGTGAAGCGTACAACATGGTACTTGCCATCATTAACTATGACAGCAGGCTCATCAATTGTGATGTCATCTGTCCCCACATTGAAGATGACACCAATGTTTCCTTGATCCTGCACAAACACAAGAATGAACGTGACTCGTTAGGCAAATGACAGACGTGGTAGGAAAAGCGAGCGTCCCCACAAATGGGTTTGGGGAAAGCCCAAGATAGTGAAACATGTTGAGCAATCACTTAAAAATAAATGAAAGTAAGGGCTAACCCTACTTAGAGGCATTCCTCTGCTTCTCAGGGCCTGTACTTTGAGCCTGAGGGCATTTGCCCTGGGGGGCATTATGCCCCACTTCAATCTGCTGCTGGATATCACTATTATGAGGGTATAACAGAGGTTGAACAGTACAGTGTCAGTTGTGGATCATAAAATAGTAATTATTACTAGTATTTATTTATGCATTTATTTTACAGCTTAGCAGTTTGTCGTGCCGTTTGTCATGTATTATTAAATGATATTTAATATTGATATTTACTTTGTACATCAAAAGTAAATATCCAAAGTTTCAATTAAATTAAAAACAACTCTTTCTTTGGTGATGTTTATCTTTTTATAATATTTTTCACACTTTTCTGACTAAAGAGACAATGGCTTGACAAGTTTAATCTATCTGCTTGTCAGGCCAGGAACCTTGTTTAAACAGAAACCCATATCCTTTGTGACATGGGCAGTATGTTTAGTTCCTTCTTTAGGGTTCAGTGTCATTTCCCCTCAGCAGCCAGCTCCACTTTCCTGATGTGGATCACTCTTGACAGAATCCTGCTGTTTCTCTTTTGGTTGACCAACTTCTCACCCTGTCAGCCTCTACCTACTCCTGCCAACCTTCCTCAAAGGTCAAATCTGCTTCTCAAACTAGCCTTTGTTTGGTACTAATAAGAAACATTGGAAGCAAACTCTGTGGGGTCTCTGCGCCTGTCCAGCCCTTGTACGTTCACTGCCTTGCAGTCATATTAAATGCAGGCCAAGGACAAAGTGCTAAGGTGGTTATAACAGACACGGTGAGAAACGGCACATAAAGCTGCAGGGCCACTTTCCCTCGACTTATAGGGGGATGCGCTAACCTTTAATGCTGGTTTAATACAGAAGCGTAAGTACAAAAGTAAAAGTTGGAGAAATAAAATCAAAATATCATTCTTATTTCGCTGCAGAACAGTGATTATGCAATGTGATATTATGCTATGTATAACACATACAGTAATATGCTACTTTTATCCCACCCCCGTAACATGTGTATCTCAACTGTTTACAGTCAAGGACAAAAAAATCTGAAGGTTCTTATTCAAACAACCTCGACTCCTGCAGCTGGTTACACCGATTCAGACCTTGAACCAGAGAGGGAAGAGGAGGTAAAGAGTGAAAATGACTGGAGTAGTGTTTTATTTGAATAAAATCTTGCAAACTGCTGCCCTTCCATGCTATGATGTGCACAATATCTACTGGCCTTACAGCCATTATGTAAATACGTTCAACAGTGGGCCTTGCATTGCAATTGGATTCCCTGCCTCTACTGTCAGAAATGAGCTGCACAGCTTATTCCTTGACATGCACCATTTCATATAACTGATTGTTCCCCTTTTCTTCTACCTCCAGTACTGCATTACTGACTCAAAGGCTAAAAATTCAAATACGTAGACTTCTTTTCCTGCCTTGATGGTGTGATGTAAAACCTGTCTCGCTGCTTTGCTCTCACCCTCTAATCATATGTAAAATCATTCGAGAAACCTTTTGAATTTGAAATAATTATTCTTGCTGACATGGCTGGTGTTAAGTACAGAAGTTTGAAGGCTTCTTTAGAAACACTGGGCACCCTGTTAGTATATTTTGGATTGTTATCTTTTTTGATATCTAAAATCACCTGAAAGCCATCATACACTCAGGAACAGGTGAATATGTGTAACTGAATTATGATCCCTGAACAAAAGCTGGGCAGTTAAAGTGACACAAATCACACAGAACATGAATACCTCTTTATGACAAAGGTTTACCCACTTACAATTACTCGACGTGAGCTTAATTAGTCATGAAGTTAATGCAGGTTAGCGGGAACCTTGTTAGAAAAGAACTAAGACACACTTTGGCAAATGAGAAATCGTTTTAATGCCTTTTGATATGTACTTACTATAAATTCCTTATATTTTTTACTGTCAGTGTTATCCTTTACACTTTCTTTCTATACTTATCTGTAACCTATGTGGAGAGCTTTGGATGTCCGTAGTTTAATTATTCCTCCGATGATGCAAACTGATGAGTAGTCATTAGGCAGCTACAGGGTAGTGCAACCTAAGGTCAAATTCAACCCGTGTCCTCTGGACAACAATTAAAATCTCCAGGGCCAGAAGAGTCTGCCTGGGGGTCCTTATGGCTTCAAAAAGCACTGCTCCTATTTTGCTTACTCAGTCTTAGAGCGTGATTGCAAAATAGCCCTGAAGCACCTTTTGACAGCTGGCAAAGCAACACTAATGCACCCCAGTTTTTGTAAACAAAAGCTTGGCCATTCTAGTCAACACATTCTCACTCCCAACTTATCACATACTGATGCTTGGTCATGACCCCTCGGCATCACAATTTTACTCACTGCCCTTTAGCATCATTTTTTCAGTGTGCAGGGTAAAGCATCTTCCAGATAAAATAAAAAAATTGAAGGCAATGTAGTGCTGAAACCAGCATTTTGTAAATCCTAAAGTGAGTCGACCCTTGTAGACCCCCATGATAAAAAAGCCCAACTTTTCAGCACAAATAAAAATATTTGCAGCCTGGAAAAGCATTTTTCTTTCCTCTCAGTGTACTTAACCGAACAAGCGAACAGACAATACAGACGGCAACATGAATATAGCATATTTCCAGATTTATATGTGCAGTGGTGCAGAGTGCCAGATGTTTGAATGATTCTGGAATAAATAAGGAATAAATAGCTGACCACTATGTACACAGCATTATGACAACTGCATTGAGACAAAAAAAAAAAAAAAAGACTCGCCCATGAAAATTATATAAAGGCTCAAAGTTATTATATTATTATTATTATATCTGACTGACATTAACTCGTTGACTGTGACTGTGTCATCAGCTCCTTAACTGCAAAGTGGTATTTAATGCCCATGTAACTGTATGAAGTGCATTTTCTTGCACACTCTCTCACTGAGCTGTTTTGTCACCAGCTCTGATGGACCGTTACTTTCCAAAGATCTTTCATTCCAGTATCTCAATTCTCATCTTACCTGCTACCGACTATAATCCACATAAAGGAAAAAGTACTGATTATTATAAGGATATGTGATTTTAAGAATTTGCAGCTTCTTTATATGAAATGATGACATGAAAAGCTGAATTAAAAGAGTTACAGCACTAACAATTCTTCTGTGATGATACATTGCCGCCGCCTGATATATTTTTAAACAGAGCGCAGAGTGGACAGATCATGATTCTTTTAACAAGACCAGCATATCTGTCTGTCTCGGTTTGTCACCAGCCAAATGTCTGTCTCTGTATTGGCATGGTTTACTACACTCTCTACTAGAGACTTTTTAGAGGTGGGTGGGAGTCTGCAGCAATACTGTTGGGATTTTAGGGACTTCAAATCTTTCTCATAAATATAGAAATGAAAAAACGCTTCAGTGCTTCAATCAGGTGCGTCGCTGTGGTCGAGGGAAGGCTTCCATTAATTTTCTGATGGTAAAGACACATCATAAATGAAGGAAACTGAGCTATATTATCTTCTGGAAACATTTCACATATTATCAAAGCCACTGATTAGCAACTAAAATAAGTTCTGCATAAAAATGTGTAATTGTTACTGTAAAATATATTCTGGCTATATAGCCAACTGACTTATCACCTTAGTGATATTGGTACATAAAAATCCACTTAAGGAATCACTGAGGTCCACCCAAATCTCATCCACTAAGTTGATCTTTTGCTCTTGAAGCTCTGCTTTAGCAATTCTAATAGTCTCCATTTTGCGCAGTTCTGTTTTGTTTCATCTTTTAGTCACTCATTAAAAACATGACCATCTGAAAACAGCATTAGCCACTCTGATGCGCTCTCAAGTGAATATGGTGATGGTTTCCTGCTTTTGTGCAGAATAATTGGTCTTTTAAGCTGGCGTATGTACCATGTTCAAAGTCACATTTTTGAGCTAACCATGTGACCAGTATATTACAGCAATCTTCAGCAGCTCTGAAATTCCACTGTAATTTTTCATCACAGTGGTAGTTTTGAATGAAAGGGGTGACATCTGAAGAAAATCGAAACCATAAAAACCTCAAATCATTTGTTTCCTTTACTATTTTCGACTCAGTTATTCAAGCCAGTGTGCAGCTTTGCTCTCGGTTGTCCTCTTCTACAGAGGCCAAATTCCAGCGTGGAAACAGAATGAGATACAAAGAAGAATTAACACTAAAGCAGAATACATTAAAACAAATCACAACTTATGTCTCTACAAAACAAGAAGGTGTGAAATTGTTGGGAAGCTAAAAAAAGGCAACTTCAACACCACCTGAACTGCTTTGGATTTCCCTCCGCTGAGCAGTAATAAGGTGTCAAACTCAGCAATCTGTCTGTGCGCAAGGACTTGGCAGATGCTAGGAAAAATGTTTTCAGCTCACTTTGCACGCAGGCAGGAATCCTTGCATTTACTAGCAACAGTCTACGGCCGGCAAGGTCAGATTCAGACTTTTTTTTTTCCCCAAAGGTGCTTGGACATGTATGTATTTATTTATTTATTTTTTTATTATTATTTTTTTCTTATGTAGTCTGGGAGAAGATTGGGCCGCCCCGGGCTCTGTGGGACTTGGCAGTGCTGCTGCTGTGGGCCTCGGTCTGGATGGGCCTGGGCTCCCTGGCCTTGGTGGATTCCAGGAGCTATTACGAGGGATGCCTACTGGGGTCAGCGGGGGAGCTGGCCCCAGGGAGGCACTCCTCAGCTCCTTCCAGGAGGGTGGCACAGTTGCACCTCCGGTGGTCTTTCTTGGGCTCACGTGCTCTGGGTGCCTGGATCTCCTCCATGCCGTTCATGCCCTGGGGGGTGGGGCTATGGCTCCCCACACCCTCTAGCAGATCATTACATGGAGAAACCTTTTGAATACAAGCGCGCTAACGCACACAGGTATACACACAGGTGTACACAGGGGTACTCACAGACACAAACTATATCTTCCTTGGCCGCTACCTCAAAGCACATTGTGCACTGTCGGTGTTGCGTGCTGCACAATAACATTTAATATTTAGTATTTACTGTTCCTGACACTTATCTAGGTTATTGCTGTGGTCCCCATATTGTGTTGCTCTGCGCTGCTTTTGCTTGTTTTCTTTTTGTTTGTTTCAACAGGTGATCCAGTGGATTTTTTTTTTGTCTTCTCTCACTGTCCCTCGTCCCCTCTGTTTTTCTCTCCCTCCCTTTCTTTCTCTCTTTCTCCTTTTCCTATCCCCCAGTCATGTCTGTCCTGTCTGTAATAACTTAAAATAAAATAAAATAAATAAATAATAATAACAAAGGTCAATCAAATGGACCAATACGGCAAAGCTGTAATGATCCACTTGGTAAAATAAATCCGCTGGGCATCTTTCTTGGCCTTCAGACAATAATTCTGATCGCTAAAGTACCAAACAGGACAGGCAGGAAAAAAAAAGAAGATTCAGACTTTTAAAACTGAAAATGCAACTTAAATGAGACGATTTAAACATCCAGGTCAGGATTTTTGGACCAAAAGTAAAAAGTAAAGTAAAATAAATGACATGTGGAGGAAAAACACTTTTTTTGGGTTTAATGTTAAACACTACAGTTTTTAGCTGTAAAATAAATATTGTTTTTCAGTACTATGTGCAAATTATACTAAATCAACTTCACAATTAGCAGAATATTGGTTAAAACAAAACTATGTATTTGGTTTGGTAGGACAAATGTGATGCCCCTTTTGAGTCTTTCCCCTTGCCCTGCACTCAGAGTTAACATTAAGAGACAGAGTGAATGTGGTGTGGAAAATAAGGAGATGATGACAAGCATGATCTTTTTTATTCTAGTCTTTTACCTGCTTCTATGTGTCGTATTTGCACCAAAAAATATCAGCAAAATCAATTTTAGATCAAATGAGTCCAATAAATCAGGTAGAAAGTACTTTTCCACACACAATTCAAATTCCTTTTAGAATAAAAACGATATGAATAAAAGAGGTGAACACCTAAATCACAACTGGTTTCAGAAGGGCAATATAAACTTTTTCATCAGAAGAATTATTATTTTTTTTTTGCAATATAAAAAATTCGATCTGATTGTTTTCAGGCTGGGTTCTTTGTGCACATGGGGTCCATTTGCCTTTCCTTTTGCGAATGCCCACCACAGTACTGTAAATGTGTGGTTATGCACGCCCAAAACGGCAGCGTCTGAACTGAACTGGTCCCCTGGAACGGACAATAGTCGTCTTCAGGGAGCTGATCAGACACAAGACACGAGATTAGATTAGCCACTGAGAACCTATTCATCACTTTTGTGGATATGACACTAAGTGCGTGCGCATCCACACTTGTAAACACCAGACAGCTGACCTGAAAGCTTCGTAATCAGAATGAATCCAATTCAAATGAGAAATAATAATTAAAAATAAGAGGAGCCAAAGTTTTGCTTTCAAAGGTCAGATTTGTAATTTTATGAAGGTTTTTTTTTCTATTAGTGTTTACCACAAAGTGTCTGCTAATAAGATAGCGACTTCGAGTTACGAGTTTTGTCAACAGATGTGATTTTAATTATTACACCATTCACAGACGTTTGACAGATCTCCCTTCTGGTTTTCATCACTGCACACCTGTCCTGTGGCTCCATACTAAAAAGCCTGATTTCCCTCCAGAAAAAGGCACCATTGCAGGCAGATGCTGAGGCGCCACTTGGCTTCAATGACCACACACACACACACACACACACACACACACACGCACACGCACACACGCACACGCACACGCACACACACGGTCATCACCAGAAAAAAATCTCGTAGTCTGCTGACGTGCGTGCGCCTCTTCTCCTTCTTGTACTTGTGATTTATTAATTCCTATTTTATTTCAATATTTGGACTCGGATGCCACTAATCGGTGAATCATACAAGCTGTGATGCTTCTGCGCCAAGTTAGAATAAGGACAAAGTCTAGTTAAAACTTCATTTAAAAATAGACCGAGAGGTTTAGTTACATCCATTTCATTTAATTAAGATTGGAGCATTAGAACTCCAACAGCAAATGTGAGCTTATTTCCTGTTTTTTGGGGGGCCTTCATCAGCTTATTTGGAGAGAAATGATGATATAAGACTTACATGTTTACTCATATAAAACTTTGCCACCTTAGCTGTCTTTTTCTTCCCCTTTATGTAGCCGTAACTATTTCTGCGCTGTCTATATTTATGTGACTATTGTTGGAAATGCTGGCATGAACAAAATGACAGTGTAGGTCACCACTTACGTACTGTTCATTGTGGCTTGCCTACTTCTTTCTGCTGGCATTATAAAGGTTGAAAATACTGCATTTAGAGTCAGGAACAGCTTATCAGTTTATCGATAGAATAACACGCTCTGTGGCAACTCGTGAGGGAAGCTGTAATCTCTTGTTAGCGTTTCCCTTTAAGAACCCGTGAGCTACATGGCTGCCTTGTTGTCGGAAGCCTGTGAGCATTTGAGAAGTAGCTGCAGCCCCTCTGAAGCACACGATGACATCATAGTAACTGTAATCTATGCCCTCCGAAAAAACTGTGCATATGCACAGTGCCAACAGATATCCAAATGTTGTGAATCATTTTGCAGAAAGGTCATGTGATGTTATCATGGTGTCTCTTTCTCTGCCTCCCTCTCAACATGCAGACCTGGCCTGGATAATAAAGTTTAACAGCTAAGAAGCCAGCTTAAAGACACAGCAGCATTGTTTTTAGTTATTTATTTTTTACTTTTGAATATCTTAAAAAAAGTTAAATTCAGTCTCAAGGTCCAGGATCTCATTCAATTACAGTGAACTCGGCAAACCAATTTAAACTGCTAAGCTGCACAGAGCTGAGAAACAAAACACTGAAATCTCACATTTCAGTGTAGTGAAGTTCATTTCGTGGTTTCA
>VOQK01021649.1:20393-40790 GCA_015052645.1 Benitochromis conjunctus
ATGGGGGGCGGGGCCGCAATGCGATTCCGTTTTGATTTGTGTTGACAGTGCATATTGCCCTAGACCCCAGAGGGTTAAAGTAGATAGAAATTTAAGGAAAAATAACAAAGAGAGCAAAACAACAACAAGAAAATTGAAAATGGATAGCCCTACTTCTGAGGCGGCCCCCTCTAACGTGTTTGTTCTAAACCCCGCCACATATGGGTGTGTTTGTCTTTGCTTTATACGTGCTAAAATATCATGTGGCCTACACCAGCTTTAAATGATGAAAATATCATTTTTATGTGTAATCTGATGACTGTACCACCCGAGGACCAAGTAAGAATACGTAGCAATGTATTTAATGGCTTTGAATTTATGAATAATTCCAAGTTTTATGAGGAGAATCCTTGGGGGTTATCTTTATGATTGATTGAGTCAACTGATTTCATTTAATAAAAGCCTCCAATTTCAGGACAGTGTTGTCTCTTGTTGTTGACATCCAAATTATTGTGGGTTTTTCCTGCTAATCCGCACCATAATAAAAAATAAGCCATCGCCACATCATCACCCACTAAAATGTGTTTTTACACCGGCAGCATTTAAATGCACAGTTGTTACCAGCGTCACGCACAGACAAATCAGATTCGAAATGATAAACATAAGGATGAATTATGTCAGATTATGTTGTAGCCTGATCAGATTAGATCAGGCTACAAAAGATCAGATATGCAGTATAGCGTCATAACTAAACAAACGCATGATGCCCTAGTTGTATAACCGGGCATTAGTGGATTCAAGCGGGATGTAATAATTCCTTAATAATCCCTAATAAATCACTGACCGTATTAAAAGAAACCGACTAGACATTTTTGTGTTACATTTAAGGTAATAATAACACTGTATTGTAAATTCAGGCATGTAGAAAATGTGCCAGAGGCAGGAACACAACTATCACCCAGTGCACATGCCTCACAGTGGAGTGAGGGGGGATTATTGCCAAACTGGGGGAATTACATAATTTGGCAAAAAATGCTGTCTTATTTTAATTCGGTCATATCACCTGACAAGACAACTGCTTGTGCCTTGCCCCATCACATTTGCAGCAATTATTTTGTGAGACTTAACCAAACAATAACAAAAATAAGACAAGTTAATTATCCATAACTGTAAGCCAGAATCCCCACAAAGCCAATAATTGTCATGATGAGAAAACACCCCCTACTAGTCTCAAGCAAACCATTAGAACAGCATAAAACAACCGCAGCCACAACAAGAACGCAGGCAGTGTTTCACCCAGGGGCCTCGTGCACAGACACACACACGTATCCAGGTGCGTGTCGATTTACACAGCGTTCGTTCAGCTGCCCTGCTCTCCACTCTAATCAATGCAGACACACATAACAAGAACACCTTCCAATTATGCAGAGGCACTCAAACACGAGACCCACCCCGCTTCCCAGAAATGTGAGCAGCAAACAGCGAGACCCTCAGGAGCACTGGCGACTTCAGAAGGCGAAACCTTCACATGGAGACAGGTTTGAAATTCCGGCTGAACTTTCAATCAAATCTGTGGAAATTCCCCCTTTTTTGTTCGGCGCTCTCGGAAAACATGTCAGACGGTATTGAAACGAGTCTCCTCTTGCTCCCTGTCTGTTTGTCTTGCGCCGCAACGAGGTTTAAACGTGTCACGAGAAGCCGCAGTTAATTGTTTAGCATCGATCCACCATCGATTGTGCATTGAAGTTTGGTTAGTGTCAGTCGGCGCGTTAATTCGGTTGTGGTGTGGACACGCTGCCCTGTTCCCGTTTAATCTAATTTAATCTGTGTCTGCAGGGCATGCTGTGTGGCCTCACAGAACGCAGAACAGTCCTCTGTCACACACACACACACACACTTCCTCCTGCTCACACACTTCCTAACAGAACATTTATTATTCGTCATTATTAGACTTTTCCTTTAGCGCGATAAGCTCTTCAATGCATCTCGCCACTGTTGTCTTCCTCCGCAATACATTATTCAGGACAAAACTGTGCTTTTAGCCTCGGAGTATGCAAATCCCACTTTTGATTATCATAATCAGCTGATGTATGAGAGCGAGAGAGAGTGTGTGTGTGCGTGTGTGTGTGTGTGGCGGCTAGTCAGATGATTGTTTGTGTTTTATTGCTTCAGTGCTCCACTCTAGTGTTGTATACTTCACATCATATTTTTAGCCGAGGGAGACGAGCTTGGAAAAGGCCACTGGAGGCTTAACTCACTGCTGTACATTTAAAGGGCAAATCGCCCACATATATGCCACCGCGTGCCACTGCCAAGAGGGATGGTTTGTACCAACTTGGAACCAAGGAATCTGTGTGCGTTTGTGTGTCCGTACAGTGGGCAATAATGGAAGGGAATTTTCAAGCTCTGTTTATCATCTTGTTTGTTGCAGTTACTGGTGTCGAGCTGAAAGGATTGCCCGAGGAATGGCTGACAACTCCTTGCATGTCAATAAAGAATACATTATAGGAAAACTTTAATAAGTTGAATGAAAGTTTTACTATATTGATAGCTCCCTGCCTTTTTCTCTGCGATACAGATGGTGCGCCTACACCACGAGAATCAGGTGTTAGTCAAGTGTTAGTTCACTCAATATACCTAAGAAGCATAATTTTTTTCAAGAATAATGCATGATGTTCTCTTTGCAATGTTGTGATGAACGCAATTGCTCTTAAGATATAACAATAACAGAAACAGATTCCTCAAGGAGATACAATATTAGCTTCCAAAGTGTACGTGTTGTTTGGGATGTAACCAGCTAGTTGACCAGTTTAAAAGGTTTCCAGTTCAACAAAATACTGGCATTTTTTATGACAGCTAAGACGTTCAGAAGGCTAGAATTCTGATGACAGTTATATAATATAGATCCATGCATATCCATCAAATCACCAGTTAACCTACCCCACTAACTGAATGTCTGTGGGGAAGACATGGGGGGGGGAATGCCACTGTTTGTGCAGGCCTGCTACTCAGGACACATTTTAAAAAAAAGTAACATGAGTGCCTCTGTGTGATTCTATCCTCATCTTCCCTCCTGTGCTGTTCTCATTTTCCTCCTCGTTCACCTCTGTTCCCCTCTCCCAGCTGTGGCCAGCTCCAACCAGCTCCCCCTGCTCTCCCTCCCACGGCCTCCTGCACATCTCACGCCGACCCTAATCTCATCTCCCCCTCGCCATGCACCTCCTCACCTTTGTAACTGAGCCTTTTGCCTATCTCCCAGCCTTTTCACACCAGCTGTGCCTCAGTAAAGACCAAGTATTGAAAGGAATGCACATGGACTTCTGTTTTTTGTTTTATTGCAAATCAAATAATAAATAAAGTTTTATCATAAACTTTAGTTTTCAAGCCATTAACAGACTCTTAGTTGTCTGTGTAGGTTCTCGGTCATCCAGGTGATGGTACTCTAAGAAAAGCGACTGAACTTCTTTAAGTTAACTTAAAAATGTTCAGTCGCTTTTCTTTCCAAGCAAATCTTAATTACTATTAACTACAATTGTATGTGTAGCTTTTAGAAAATCTCAAAGTTCAGCATATCTGCCACTGCCATAATGTCTTTTGAAACCACAGGTCACAAGTGATGTGTGGATTTCACTAAATAAATGAAGACACAAGTCAACCATACAGCAGAGAAACCACACCCCACAGCGTAACCTTTTAATGTTTTATGTTTTGCTCTAAAACTGACTGTACTTTACAAAAACAAGCATCACGCTTTATTAAAAAGACCTGAAACTAGCAATTTAGACTATAAATTTATTAGGATCGTTTACTGAGACTGAAAATCAATTTCCCAGACTTTCATGGGATATTTTTTCTGGTTGTTTTTTGTCCATTGAAGCTAATGCAGGTTTAAAGCACTTTGAACTAGCTTGACTTTTCAGACCCAGAAGCTGCCCCCATCTTCTTTATACAGTGTATATAAGTCTTAAACGACTCCTGGACCCACATTTTACAACTCTTACAGTCTATCTTCTTTACTGACCAACAGCACTGCTTGAGTAGCTGTAGGCTTGTTTGGCACACGATAACAGTGATTCATTTTCTTTTAAGGTCAACAAAGCCCGACTGGAGTACACTCATATGTGGCCAGTTTCTGTATATGACTGAGCACAAATGAATGTCCTGATTATGAGGAAATGTGTAAGACATTTTGGGGCGGGCAGCTTTGCTGCTTGTACAGTAATGTGGCCGTCTAGGCTAAAGTGCTCATGCAACAACCTCATTTACAAACAGCATTAATGTGCACATGACTAGAGAAGTGCTTTTTTATTTAGTGCTTTAATATTAGTAATGTGTTAATGTTACGGGTTTGTGGGTGCAAACCTAACAGCAGGATGACTCCTGTCACTGTAACTGCCTCCTTTTCTTTTCTCTCACTCGTTTTCTTTCAGTCATGTGTTATCTCCTCTTCTTTAGCCTCCTCTGCCCTCCACTGTTGCCCATGCCCTCAGCTCTCTGACTCATGGACTCCTTCAGGGCCACGGGGAGAAGTGGAGCGCACAGTCTAGGCCAAAGCATAAATATTAGCTCAAGGTCACGGTCACAGAGCTCACACTGGGCTATGCATAATCATGAATTCAGCTCCTGCACAGCCTTCTTTCCCTTCATACTCCACCACTTCAAATCTCACTGTATTTCTCACCACTGACGCTGACTAACCTTGTAGGGTTAACCTCAGGTGATGGAGCATCCCCGGCTCTAATTTGTGCTTTATTTTAGACCATTACACTCCTTTACGGGTTGTTAAGGTTACACAAACGCTAGCCGATATTTCTGGGGTTACCTCCAAATGCATTTTTATATTAAGTTAAAAATGTTCTGGATGTATTCTAAAGGGGGCTCATACACTCCCCGAGATAAAATACTGCCATCTTCACATCCGGTAGAATGATGCTTTAAATTCAGATACTTGCTTTGCTGATTTGTTCGACATTATCCCGAGATGAAACAGGGGCTATAAAGGGAGCAGGGAGATTGGAAGTAAAAGAAGAGAACGGCGGGCTGTGTTTCCTTTGAATTCCATCTTTAATAGACTCCACAGCTTCTCCTCTTTTCTTCTTCTTCTTTCCCCTCGTAGCCTTGTTCCTTCCCTCCTCCTGTCTATTATTTTCTCTATGTGATCCTGCACCCACTCAGCACTGAGACACATTTAAATCTGGCCTCCACAGGGGCTTGCAATAAAATGGTATTTAACTGCTTCTTCAATTCCCCCCTCTCTCTCTCCTGCTCGCTTGTATTTTCCTCGTTGTAAACCCTGCACGTCCCTGCACTGACGCCCTGCCTCTTTTCATAACCCTCTCCTCGTCTCCCCGGTCTGTCTTCCTTCCTCCGACTCGCTTCAGGCCTCGAAGGGCTGCGAGGTCAGCTTCAGAGACGTCTGGTCCTTCCCCCTCCTCTCTCTTTCCTTTAACTGACTTACACGTTCTTCCCATCTACCAATTGTCAGCCATTAACCTTTCCTCACTTTCCGCCGCTTACATTTTTTCCCCTCCCTCCCTCTGTTCCATATATCCTCACGCCATTAACGCCGCCATGGCCGTGCCATAGATCCCCCTCTCTGTAGTCTCTCCTACTTTTCCCCTCCACATCATCCCCTCTTTGTCCTGCATGGTAATCTCACTCTGCTCTCCCTTGTTGTCTCACCCTCCCCTCTTCCCTCCTTTCCTACACTGTAGTCACTCTCTAATTGCTGTCTCACCCCTGCTGTGCTCGGACCCGGAGGCTAAATGATTTCTACAGGGAGAGTGGAAGCACAGGAAAACACCGAGTCCTTTTTTTTAATAACTATTGATGAGTGCCTTGTCAGGAGGCGTGTGTGTGTTTACAGTTGCAATTGGCCCTCCTATTGGCACCATCACACGCTCTTCTCATCTTTTGTCTGCCTCTTTCCTCTCTCATTCCTCCAGACTCATAAGAGAGCCTTTTATCTGCACACTTTTATTTATAACTTTGAAGCATGGCTCACGAGTTTTCTGCGTGATGTGTTTCTGCACCAACGGTGTGTGTTTTACCTATCCTAGATACAAATGTGTATTTAGAATCTACAAGTGTGTGTGCGTGTTTGTGTATTCCACAACTTCTATGCGTGTCAGGGATGCAACGAAGTGTCTGTTTACTGCAGAAGCAGTGAAACTTTCACTTCAGGCATATGTATCACGTGTGCATTAGGGTTCACTAAGCAGGACCCAGTTGTTGACACAAAGAGAACTTTGATTTAACAAAAATCAACTAATGAAATCCAAAAGCAAGAGAACCAGCAGCAGGAAAACAAGGAATACAAGCCACCACAACCTGACAAAAGACAGAGACTGACACAAACACACACAAAGCGAGGGATAACAAGGCACAGGTGAACTCATTTGAGACACAGAAAGAGAGGATTGAAGTAAAAACAGAAAACCACATGAGGATCTAAACTTAAAAAAAAGAAGCTAACACTAACAGAGATACCGAGAATAAACTCAGACAATGTGAAAGGCAGAAAAAGAGAACACAGGAGGCACACGGAGAAGAAAGACGCATAGGAGGAGCAAAATAAGAACTGAGCTTTACAATAATAAGCAAGGATAAAAAGAGACTGTGGTGAAATGCAGGAATAGTACAGTCAGAAGTATTGCGTCACATATAAAATTACAGTTAAGATTATAGCATTTCAGGCCCAATTTGATCCAATGAAATGTTGCCCATGAGTCCACGCCTACGCTACTTGAATCCATTAGCAGGAAAATATATATTATCTATAAATTGCAGTCATATCTTATTTGTTTACCTTGTGCTTTGTATTTACATACAAAGCCTGTGAGATACCCGGTAACTATAGCTGTGAAATACACTGCTGAAAAAAGATGAAAGTGTAATCCGAGTGTAGCATCGACTCATTTAAACTTGTGGGACATTGATCTGGTTAGTTAAGTATCAGAGGGGGGTTTTAATCAGTTTCAGCAGCTCTGATGTTAATGAAATAACAACAGGTGCACTAGAGGGGAAACAATGAGACAACCCTCAAAACAGGGATGGTTTTACAGGTGGAGGACGCTGATATTTTTCACTAGTTTTGCTTTTAGCTAGGGTCAGTGTTGCTGTTGGTAGCATGAGGTGATACCTGAACCCTACATAGACAGGTAGTTGAGCTCTTCCAAGATGGCACATCAA
This sequence comes from Benitochromis conjunctus, assembly GCA_015052645.1. Lineage (NCBI taxonomy): Eukaryota > Metazoa > Chordata > Actinopteri > Cichliformes > Cichlidae > Benitochromis > Benitochromis conjunctus. The sequence continues at coordinate 27,564 of VOQK01021649.1, forward strand.
TACGTGCCATAGCCAGAAGGTGTGCTGTTTCTCTCCAGCACAGTCTCAGGAGCATGGAGATTCCAGGAGACAGGTAGTTACAGGTAGGAGAGCTGGACAGGGCCATAGAAAGTCCTTAACCCATCAGCAGGACTGGTATCTGCTCCTTTGTGCAAGGACGAAGAGGACGAGCACTAACGGAGCTACAAAATGACCTGAAACAGGACACTGATGTGAATGTCTCTGATCAAACAATCAGAAACAGACATCATGAGGGTGGGCTGAGGATCTGACGTCCTCTAGTGGGCCCTGTGCTCACTGCCAAGCACCGTGGTGCCAGGTTAGGATTTGCCACAGAGAGAACATGAACCTGAGAACAGATTCATGTGACAAACGTGAATGGGTCTGGAGAAGCCTGGGAAAATGTTATGCTGCCTGTGACTTTGTACCTGGAGGGAGCACAGACCTCCACAGGCGGCACCCTGACTGCCATTAGGTATCAGAATGAGATGCTTTAACTCATTGTCAAACCCTAACTTGGTGCAGTGAGTCCTGGGTTTCTGGTGCATGACAATGCCCAGCCTCATGTAGCAAGTATGCCGGCAATTCCTGGAGGATGAAGGAACGGCTCCCTCGACTGGCACCCGGTTCGGTCCATCTAGCACCACAAGGTTGCATCTTAGTCTGTCTAGGAGCTCAGTCATGCCCTGATCCAGACCTGGGACAAGATCTCCCAGGTCACCATCAGTTGTCTCGTCAAGGCCACACAAACCATTCTGAGTTGGTGCAATGCAATTTTGGTAAAATGGACAACCTTGCTTCATTTTTTCACTTGCATTCTTTTGTTTCTAACACATTACTCAGTCTACATGAGCATAGATATCCACCATGATTGTTTTTCCTATTGAGATATAAAGTAAAGTGTTTTCCAAGTGTTCCGCTCAGTTTTTGGAGCAGTATAGTTTTATCATGAAAGAGAAATACTGCGTGTAGCTGAAAAAATGTACTTGTAGCTTATGAGGAACAAACTTTGTAAGAGTGAAAATTAGAGAAAAGCATGCACACTAAGAATTAACTTCTTGTGACAACCTCACTCTCACCATTGCATCGCACTGAGGATTTCCTACAAGCGCTTCTCCAATATCTCGTGTGCGCATGTTGCAGCCAGAGGCTCAGGACTTATCAGTGGCAGGACGGTCGGTAACTAACTGTTTTATTTATATATCTTAAGATGCCCTGAGGCAGGAGGACTCTTTTAAATGCACTTTTCAGAGCAATTTTTAGTAGTGAAAATTAATGATTCCACATAATGACGCTGCTAAGTATACACTAATGTGAGAAATGATTGGTATTGTTCAGAATGTCAGGAGCTAAAAGTATCTAATTACTATTTCACACTGATGCCTACATGTTATAGATTCCTGCCATGCCCTAGTGTGAGCGCCATGTGTAGTACAGACAGCAATGTTAATTGCGTATTACCGGCATATTTCACTAACTATGAATTATGTATGCTCACGATGATGTAAATGATATGCTAATGAGGACGATAGCCTAGGTCTGTTTCCTGTTGCGCTGGTGAATTATATATGCACATTCACCAACACACCAGGTCTCACACACGCTTACGCTGTTATAGAGGTGAAGACGAGGCAAGAAGGAATTTCCTAACACAGAGGAAGAAGCTGCCATTTATGTCACGTTTTCCCCCCGCATGAGGTATTAGGGAGTTTGCATTTCAGCAGCGAGAGAGTAAGGGGAGAAGAAAAGCTAATCAGCAAAGAGGTGGGTTTTTTTTAATCCCAGCTCTGCTGAGGCGCTTTTTCTCCTCAAGAAAAATCTGTGTTTCTTTCAAACAGCCTCTGCAATCACTTGAAACCCCATTACAGACCATGTGACAGCATCAATTAAATTCACAATTATCATGGGGCAGAGACACTCCACTGTGAGAAAATATAGTAACATGGCAGCGTCTGCAAGCGTGCACACGTGTTTAGTGTGCATGTGCATGCCCGTGTGTGTCTGTGCTTGCCCGTGTGTGTGAGCGTGTGTGTGTAGGCCTCTGCATGTGTGTAAGAGAGACATAAAGAGCGAAAGCCTGTTTGTAAGAGAGCAGAAAACTGACTCGAACAGAGCGCTGAAAACGCCTCTTGACCTTTTAGGCAACTCTAGTGAACCTGAACAACACTCCAAAAGCAGTATGCTACAGTAAACAAAAACTTACATCTGTGACAGTGCAGAGATATTTCAAGGGCCACTCCAGCAACAGCTGATGGATAATGGGAGGCTCAGAGACTGCTGCATTTTATATTCTTTTTAGATTGATGAACAGATTAGCACTTTTTGTGACAGAGCTTCTAACAGTTTGAAATCAGAGGAAGTGCTCATAAATATCATTTCAAAACTGCGCCCAGCGCTGTGTCCACAGAGTTGCCCCCTCCACCCCACACCACCCCACACCACCCCACACCACCAATTCATTATCAGTTTAGCAGCAGGGTCTTTGTCTCCTATTGACATCGCAGATTAGACTCTTGGCTCTAGTTTCCAGCTTTAGTAGAGATTTATTTGGAACAAACTGTCCAAGATCACACAAAAATCCAGCATGAATCAATGTCACAAGGCGGATTTCAAAGCAAGCCCCCAGAAAAACACCTTCACATGACCACGATTTGTTTGGTCTAAGAGTGCACAAGGACAGTATAGCTGGCTTTAGGCGAGATGTGTTGTTTCGAATCATAGGCAACAGTATCTGCAGCTGACTGAGCCTGATTTTGGACTGGGCTAGGGGTGGCAGGTGGAGCTGTTTTGGCCTGCACAGTCAATTTCTTCACACTTCCCACCATAGGAGTATCCATTAAAACACAATCAGGTCCCCAATAGGGTAAAAAAACCCACAAAAAAACCCACAAGTGCGCACTGATCTCTCTACCTATAGCGCTGGCCTACACTGGGCCAGAGCAGGAGATTAAAAATTCATAAGCGTATTAAGATCTATAAGCGCATTATACATGTGTGCCGCTACTTGTCTCATACAGTAGGGAACTAATCATACGCATCTCTAACCCAGTACACACATACACACACACACACACACATACACAGTCACAATAGTGTTCTGGGTGTACTCCAAGTGTCAGCACTATCATATGGGCATGTGTGTGTGTGCGTGTGTCTGTGTGTGTGTGTGGCCTGGCGTTGTTCCCTCCTTGAGTGCCATACAATGTGCTGGCATAAATACCTGCTTGACACAGCAGATTGGCACTAATGGCTTTACACGCAGTGCCATCTGTAAGCTGGACCATTGGCTCTTACATCTTCTCCAGTGCTTCCCAGCATTCCACTCAGTCCTTCATCAGTCACAGCACAAAGCAAAAGGAGCCACATTAAATATTAGCTAAACATCAGGGAGGCTTGCGCACAAAGCCCGCGAGGTCCTGCCCATCTGCCTGCACCTGGATATTAAAAACCTAAAGATCCGGTGTGATTTGGGTCTTTTTAGTCCAACACACCTCCCACTGAGCTGAAGCTCTGAACTTGAAGCGCTCACACGTACAAACACACACACCAGCTTCTTACAGCCTGCAGCAGTCACACGGGGATCATTACTATTCATTTGCTCAGCAAACTGGCCACACAGGCTTATAAATTAGCTCATCTACCGCAGCTGGGTACTGAGACAGTTGGCGCATGCTGAGGACTGAGAGCGTAGCCATTACAGTGCAGGGCTCCGAGACACCTTCTGTCCAGTCGACGTGACCTCTTCCACGCTCGTCTGCTCACTCTTTAAAAAAAGGAAGAGGGGAGATGTGTGTGTATACGTGTGTGTGTGCTGGGTAAGACACAGCCAGTCAGTGATCTAAATAATTTGCAGACCTGAGCAATAGGACTATGGCCCCGCATGTGTTGTGCTGAGGGCGAATGCGGCGATAAATCCTGTCAATGCAAGTGTAAATCAGTCTGAACCAAATAGCATTAGGAGGATCTTGCAGAGACCAAGAGCGAGGATAGCTGACAGGACTGACCTACAGGGAAATGAGGGAACACTCGGACTACTCTTGCTCTCTGCCTTCCGGGGAGGATCAATGGTGGAAGGAAAAAGTAAAGCTATTAATTCTCCTGGATATGTCAATTCCCATTGGCTGGTGTAGATTGGTAGTGATCATGACGAGCCCCCTGGGCTCACGGGATTGGGGCTTTTGTTGCACCTCGGTACTTCATAGATTCATTGAAGTTTTTACAGCTACCTGGAAGGTACCATATTGGAGGAAAGTAAATCAATTCCATTTGCAAGATTATAACAATGCCCCCAAAAAAACACAAAACTTGGAGCGTGACTATGGGGCTAAAGTATGCTAATGATCTCTTCTGTAAGATGTGTAACTGAAACGAGGACCTTAGGTTAAATAAGCCATGTAAGAGACTTGTAACAGTGTCTTAAATATCCATAAAACATTCATAAAACAGTTCACAGCCCTTGTAAATGATGAATGAAGTTTTTTCCTTACCCGGCCAATGAGCACAGGTTCCGGCCCGGCGTATTCTTCAATCACAAAGAACTGGTTCCAGATCCAGCTCCTCCTGCTGCGAGACCGTGACCCCTTCACCTCCATGCGGTCATGCTCCTCTTCTTCCACCTCTGACTCTGCTTCTTCAAATACGAGGCCCTTTGCGTTTTTGGGATCCGTGCCGTGCATCTCAGTGTCTTCCCCGACGCGGCTCCATTCGTGAGCAGGGTGGAGCCTCAGGACATGACTGCTGTTGACAAGTTTGTTGTCTTCATCTGCGGAGTACTGAGCTGTGCTGAGATCTGTTTGAGCAGTGTGAGCTGACTCTGTTAATGGGTCTCCACGGGAATCTGCTGCTCTGTTCCCCGGTCTCACTCCCAGGGGTTGCATTGTCAGCACAGACGGAGGAGAATCATTTGTTTCAGAGGGAACGTACAGCGGGAGATGTTTTGTCGATGTGAATGGCCGTTCTGTTTGGCTGATCATTACTTCTTTCTCGGGGCTCAAACTGACCTCGCTGCGAGGTGTTGACAGGAAACGAGCAAAGTGTTTGCTCTTGCTATCGCCGCTATCTGAACCCTGTTTTCCCAAGTTGTCCTGCCCTTTACTTAAAGCTGGCTTGACTTCACTTAGCGGATTAATACGAGTGTCAGAGCCCCGGTCCCGATTAAGATCTGTAGTGGCTACTGGGCTCGCATAGGGAAATGCAGTCTGATTATCATATCCTGCATGAGACTGAGTGACAGCTATATCTTGTCTCGGCACTTTCTGAGGCTCTAGCTGTCCGTGATTAACGTCAATCAAATCTCGCTTCCTGCTCCGACTGCCCTTACTTGGAAAGCTCAGGCTGGGAACGCTCTGCATTTGGGAATTGACAATCCGAACCAGGTTGTCTTTTGAGAGCAGCTTCAGCACTCCGTAACTGCCGGTGAGGTTCAGCTTTCGGCTCGAGTCTATGCTGAAACCTTTCCCTGGCACGCCCGTAGCATGGACGCTGAAATCAGGCCTGCTTTTGGACCTGGAGCCAGATTTAAACTTGGTTTTATTAGAGTGAAGATCTGGCTTATGATGAACTGTGAATGTTTTCTCTGACCTCCCTGTCTTGGAAGAGTCAGCATTCTTAGTGTTGTTTTTAACTTTCTTCGCCTCCTGGGTAAACTCCTTGTTAGTGGCTAATGTGTGCGGGGCCACTGAGTCAACTTCGCGCTTGGGCTTGAAAGTTTGTCTCTCCTTATTAGCTACTGACGGGGCAGGATGATTCTGCAGCATCTTGGAGTAAGAAAAAGATCCGGCATCGCTCGTCTGCTCGTGGCTAATCAGGTTTCGAAGAGTCACCACGGGCATTGCGTTCGAATCCACGTTTGCGTCCATAGAACGGCTCTCCCCCAGCTTCACCATGTGTGAGCCGCCCACTCCTCTCCTCCGTAAAATTTTACTGGCTGAGGCACCTCTCACAAGCCCCTCCCACAGGCACAAGGACACCAAAAAGAGGAAATTTCTTGTAATCATCTTGTCTTGTGGTGAGATGTCCTAATTGGAGACAGGTTTGCTTTGAGGCAGGCCTTGTTTTCCGGTTGTCTTCATTCTCTCCTCACTTTTCCCTCTCCTCATGCCCTTCCTCTCACTCTCCCATTATATGCCCTTCACACTGAGCTGGAGGGCAGGTGTCAGTCACTCGTCCTCTCCTTTCTTTTCTTTCAGCTGCCTAATATCTCCCTCTATCTCACCAAGTTTCTCTCCGCTGCGCTTTTTTTCCTCCACTCCTCTCGTCAAGTGTCTCATTCAGTTTCCCGCCGAGGGTTGAACACCCTGAGAGAAAAGATAAAGATAATTAAGTTAAAACTTTAATCATTGCACTGTGTTAATTAAAAGTGGAGAGGCACAGACAGGTAGAAGAAGTCATTGACAGGCAGCAAAGACCTTTTAACAGTGCAGCAATCACAATTTCACAAAGGCCTTTTTTAGGGCAAGAACGCAATTCAATTTATAGCTTCATAATCACTGAAATGTTTTTACACGAGACAGACGTAGATAAAGCTATCACTGTGGTATTGTGTATGGAAAAGTGATAGAGTAACTCTTATTAGATATTGCTCTGAGCATTTATTAATGGGAACAACTGTCAAGGATTTCAGACTGTAGTGGAAAGAGACCAGCTATGACATGACGCTAGCTTCATGTTATATTAAAGTGTGATTAATTACCCCGATTGATACTGTCTTTTGATCAGTCAGTTAACATTTCGATTCAGATCCAAGCAGTAGACGTGGATGCACTTTGTTGCATCTCGGGCCCCGAGCGATCTAAAAGGTTGGTAAACATCTGAATCTCAGCATGTCTCTCAAGCACTCAAGCCTCAAATGGAAATCCTACGCCAAATCAAAATGTCAGATATCAATCAGTGTGCTTGTTTAAAGATAAGAGCAGGAGCCCTTCAGTAGTGTTTCAGTAACATCAGCCTACGCATCTGACAAGTCAATAATGTGACTATTTCCCAGATTGCATTAACATAAAAACCTTTTTATCGCTACTACGCGTGCAGAGACAGACAAGCAAGTGTACAGTGTAATTCAACTCCAAATGCCAGTGATTCGATAAAACACTTTCAAGATGTCGGAGAAATCGCATGAGATAGAACAATGGTCAAAATCAAAGCAGCGGGGAGTGATGTAACATTTTAGCTGCTGGAATCCCACTATGATGCAGTAATTCTATCGTGTCAATTCAATAGACATCATTGATTAATAAATCTCATAGACTGTATATAAAAGATGGGCATCGCCACAATGGCGTCACTTTAGCATTATGACCATCAGCATCTTGTTTTTTGGATTGTTTGTTTTGTTTTGCTTTGCAGTTTGATTCACACAAGCATATACAAAATATTAACACACTTCTAAATATTGACTTTCTCTAACCAATAATTGGAGCAGAAACTTCTATAACTGGATCAATTATACATTAACAATTATAGACAAAAAGGCATAAACACAGCCAATAGGTACAACTTGGACATTAAAGACAGATCATATGCACAGGTGTTTTTAAGCGCTATAGAGACCAAGACTGCATTGTGCGTCTATGGGGAAACCCCACGTGGACATTACAGCCACATTTTGGCTTCATTTCACAGCTTCTTGGTAAAATTCTCACATCTTTCAAACCTTTCATCCCAAGTTTTTAACATCATCATTGGGGTCATTTTCTTTCTTCAGGATCATGGAAGATAAACTAAACAATTATAAATCATGAATAGTAATCTCTGTAGACACCGAACAGACTGTGGAAAGTGTGTCCTTTTACGTGACGTTTCCCGTGGGCCAATCCAGCAAACACTACAAAACTGCATTTAAAGTTTACATATGCTGTGTAGTTTGTGTGTTGTGGATTAAGCAGTGCCAGTTCCCTCTTGCCCTGTGCAGTGTGGTGTGGTGTGTCTGCGTGTATGACACTTGCTCCGCTGTGGCACAGACAGACCCTGTCAGCACATTCACTGGGGCATGACTGAAGTTGGGATGCTCCTCCTGGAATACTATTCACCCTTTTCCTCTCTCATCTTCTTCCCAGCTCGCTGTCTCTCAGCACTCTCTTTCTTTCTCTAAGTAAACCTTTTTGATGAACAGTGGAGAGCACCCTCCCCAAGCCACCACCACCACCCACCCACCCAGTCCTCTGCTTTTTTCCCACCTCTCCCACTCACCACCTGTCTCTTCTACGGCCTATCTATCTGCAAATCTCCCTCTATCCACTCTCTTTAACCTGCTATTGTTTTAGTATCCCGTCCTCTCCTCTGCTCCCTTCTATCATCTCCTCCACTCTCTCATTTGTGTCAATCACAGTGCTGTCACTGTGTCCCTCACCCTCACTGCACTCAGGCTTCAATCATTCAGCCAATCTCATTCTTGGGCCTTGCAACATTGGAAGTGACAGGTGTCTCTTCGGATACCATGTTGATGACAGGCTACAACACCGTAATTGTGCGCATAAATCCTGTCAACAAATTATGAAATGCAGCGAATAATATACATCCCGCACTTACACAAAGTAGCTGCAAAATGCTGGGGAGACTTACAGAATAATTCATATATAAAGAGCTCGTTACCAAGGATGCGAGGCCGGGTTTGGCTGAGTGTTATCTCAAATGTACAGCATGAGGAGGTGATCGGGGGTGAATTCAATGACAGAGCTCCGCTCTCTCCCAGAGGAACTTATCAGCTGGGAGTTTGATGGCCAGGCAATCATTGCCACGGGCACCTTGTTAACAAGCCCGGGGCAGGTGGAGGGATGCGGGGCAGAATATCAACATGGCGCTCTCGCCAGCTGAGCACAAATTTAAAACATTTCCGCGTGGGAGGTTCTGTCAATGTGAGGTTTTCCTTTGAAGCGCCACTTTCATTCTTTGATTCTTTTATCTTTTTACACCATTTTCAAAAGGAGAGAATTCCCCCAGAACTGAGTCGAGGCACTGATATAATGTATTGATCTGTGTCACAGCCTTTCACATTGTGCTGAGCACCTTGGGGAGAGCTTGTGTTATGCCATTAACCTGGGTGTATCAGCCTGTGCAGCTGTAAGTAAGGATAATTGGGTGCTGCAGTTTGAATCACAAGGGAGCTCATATTTCCTCATTAGAGTTTTATAATGTAATATGGCGAAACTGCTGTTTTCATCCTTGTGAAACCAGCATGGATCAGGACGGGGATCTCAACCATAGCCTTTACTAGGATTTCAGGAGTAAATAAGGATGATAAGGTCATACTGCTCGCTGCTTCAGGGAGCTCTGGCTTCCTAATTAGAGTTTTACAAAATATATAGTTGAGGTATATTCTCAGAGAGTTTCCAACTGTACTGTATTCCTGCAGCAAGTTTCTCAGTGAACTGATTAATTGAGGCCATAAATGTCTTAATTATTTTCCCTCTACTGGTCCCAGCCCACCTAAAACTCCAATGATCTTTTAGTTCGTTAGTATTGGAGGCAGATTCTTGCCATCGATTGCAAGCTGTCACCAACTTAACAAGAGTGAAAATTTTAATTACGATTCCCCTTCTTGCTTGCTGTCTATTCTCTTTCTCCCAGTAGCCCCTGGAGAGGGGGAACACCACCACAGGAGCGACGTGGCCATCCGTGCTTTCTCCACAACAATGAGCGAACCCAGACATGCCAAGCCCTGTTGACTAAACATTCTTAAAAAATAAGATGGTAAAAAACTACTCATTTACATGCACGCACAGACAAAATGCCTGGACTCACAAAGCCTTATTCATCCACGCTCTCTAATGCACATTCATGTCACAGGAATACAAAAAAACCCTGAATGCTGCCTGAAAACACAGTATTATATCTGCGCAAGTGTGAAAAATAAAGAAAGCTCTGGGGACTCCCTCTCTGGACACAGTAAAGTCAAAGAGAAGAAAGGGAGCGCTCTCTCACCAGGAGGGAAGAGAAAAAGCACCCATCCCCAAAAGAATTATGCATGGAGTTACAAAGGCTAACTGTAGGGGGAGGGGGGGACAAAAATGAAGGAAAAATAGGAATGTTTGGTGGAATGGCAGAGCGCGTGTAAACACCTGTGTGAGAAGAGGATGCGAGGTGCTGATGGGTAGCTGCTGGAAGGAAGCGGGGCACTCCTTGGAAGACCAACCAGGTAGTTTTGAAGTGCAAAGCGCCATAAAGCAGCTCCGTCCTCGCCTTGAGCTTTGGCAGATAAAAGCAGACCTGTCAGAGTGCGAGGAGGTGAAGTGCAACAGAAGCTTTCATCTGTTAATGTATGAATATCTTTTTCGCTTGTGTCCCCAGCCTTGTCTCTATCGCACCCTTACTGATATACTGACAGCAGGTGCTAACCTCTCATGGGGGGTGTACAGCATGAGCCTATGGACACACAAACTCTCCAGTGGCAGGTTTATGGAGTGCAAAGAGAGAAACAAGTGCGAGGCAAACAAAGTGACAACCCTATTTTTTATGTTTTCTTTTTGTTCCTTTTGTACAATAAAAAGCAATGCTATGAATTTACAGTTTTGCATGGCTTCAAGAGCTGTGAAATTCAGTCCACTTAGGGGTGGCTGTTTGCCTGTTGGTGAGATTAAGACTAAAAATACTCAGTATAAGAGAGCAGCAGCAGGGGTTTTTGGATTTGCTAGGCTTTCAGCTAGATCAATGGGGTTACAATGAAAGGCAAGAGTCAGAGCTTGTAGAACATAAAGCAAGAATGCGGCTATTTAAAATACAGAACGTGCAGTGAAAATAGCAAACACGAGACGTGAGCGTTCGCTCGTGTTGAATTATCTTTACAATAATGCACAGAAACGTTGTGCAGCAGCTTCTCATAAATCCATCTGTGATTCGTGCTTAGTAACTGGGCCCACTTGTCACCTTGACACTTTGTATGTCGCTGTTCTCACTTGCGCACATTTGTTCCTTGAGAGGGTAAATACCAAAAACACAATTTTAACCTGTAATACAGGAGCAGTGTGCATATTCAAACTAAATACTATATTTGCACAGTGTACTGATTCAGGAGGTGGAGAACACAAAAAGAAATATGCGTTCTCGGGAGGTAAAGAAACCCCACCCCTTCCCCACCCCCAAAAAACAAAAAAAAAGATTAAAGATCCAAACTACTGCCGCATTACGGGTAGGATTACAGGTAACTGCAGTTTTGTGCTGAGAAGGAACTGACATTAAGAGCACTGAGGTCAGCTACCACCTAAATTCAAGCTGCTGAATGCCTGCCCTATAATGACACAAGAGTAATAAGCCACTTACACCAGCCCAGCATCCTATTTGGTCATTTAGCAAAACGCAGCTGGAAGTCTGTTTTGCAATTGTGTTTTGTGTTAGAATGCAACTTAAAAGCTGCCCCTTTTTCTCAAGTAATATTTGTCCACACGCTCCACATACAGTGGGGGAAATAATTATTTGATCTCCTGCTGGATTTATAAGTTTCCTCACTTGCAAAGAAATGAACCAGCGCTAATTTTTTATGGTGGCTTTATTTTAATGGAGAGAGACAGAATACCAAATACCAAAAATCCAGAAAAAAACACATTACATAAAAGTTATGAATTGATTTGCATGTGGTGAAATTAGTATTTGATCCTCTACAACAAAGCCAGACTTCTGGCTCCCACAGGTGGTTGTGTGCCACCAATCAATCAGTCAGTTACAGATAATCGTGATTTCAACTTTTTATGTATATAAAGCACACTTGCCCACAGAATCAGTTTTTTCCATACTAATCTGTCCACCACAATGGCAAGACTAAACAGCAATCAAAGGACGTCCGGCAAAAAATTGTACCTCCACGAGGCTGGAATGGACTACACAAGGATCCCCGATATATAAAATGACCATCAGCTGCCTGTGGTCTGGTGCTCCATGTGAGATTTTGACCAATGAGGTAAGGCTCATCATGAGAAAGGTGGTGGATCAGCTCAAAACTACACAAGAGGAACTTGTTCTGTGAAAACAGTTGGGACCATAATCACCAAGGACACCATTGGTAACACACTACGCTGTCAGGGGCTGAAATCTTGCGGTGCCCAGAAGATCCCCCCCATGTACAAGCCCATCTTAAGTTTGCCACTGAACATGTAAATGATTCGGAGAAGGCTTGGGAGAAAGTGCTGTGGACAGATGAAATTAAAATTGTGTTCTTTGGCCCGCTGTTACCCGCTGTGTTTGGAGGAAGAGACAAGCTGAATATGACCCAAAGAAGAACGGAGGTGGAAACATTACCCTTTGTGGCTGTTTTTTTGCTAAGGGTACAGGAAATTTTGGAACCTTCATCTTTCAGACAGAAGACTGAAGGAATGTGCATGTATCTTCCAGCATGACAATGACCCAAAACATACTGCCAAGGCAAGAAAGGAATGGCCAGAGAAGAAGCACATTAAAGTCACAGAGTCCGTCTCAGGCCTCAGTCCTATAGGAAATCTGTGGAGGGATCTGAAGCTTTGAGTTGTCAAAGGGTTTAGAGTAAAGAGAAGTGGGCTAAAATCCCTCCTGATATGTGTGCAAACCTGGTGACCAATTACAAGAAACATCTTACCACTGTGCTTGCCAACAAGGGTTGAAAAATAATGCCAAAGTAAATGTTAGACCCACATCAGGCAACTCTATCTTGCTGCCCTGGAAGTCTTTTTTCTCCATCAAATCACAGTGATGTTTGGTTAAGGGAATACCACTGTTGTTTCAGAAGTGGAAATGTTGCTGTTTTGCTGGGATAAGTTCGATTTTAAGCCCCCACACATGAAAAGTAGCAGCTGAGGAATGATCTTTCATGCCCCGTGGAACCAAAAACATGGAAGCGAGAGGAATCCAGGTTTAAGCTTTAGCAACTTTAATAGGATTGTATGGAGCAGCATGTTTAGACATATATTATTCAATTTTCATCCCTTACATCTGCATTTAATTTAGCTATACAACAGTTAAGGCAGCTGGCTTCTGGGTGGGAATATTCAATATTCTCTACATAAATACTGCAACCAGTTTCAATTTGGAGATGTAAATATTTACACGGGTACAAACAGATCCAGCTCTACTGAGCACAGCAAATGTAAGGCCCACTGCTGCTATTGCTGCTGCTGCTGCTGCTTTATCTTAAGCTACAGTATATAAACTGCGAGAGGTGCAATAAAGATCAAATAAATCTTGACAGGAGACAGTCCAGAGAATCACAGTGCCAGGAGACGTGCCAGTAGGGTCATGACAGGGACAACATTTGTGGCCTATATTTTA
>VOQK01021651.1:3848-33491 GCA_015052645.1 Benitochromis conjunctus
CTGAGAACTAACGCTCATAATAAATATTCTTTTTTACTTAATGGGCGCTTGATTGTCACCAAAAGGGAGGCAGATCCTCATAAAGTGATTGTGTAAATTGATTTTCTTTGGCATCCCCAGAATATATGTAGCAGAGTAGAATATCCACACAGATGCACAAAAAATTGGTTTTTATTCAATCTAAGACATTGTATCCCAGCAGTCTTCCCTCTTCAAATGTAAATGCACCATTACACCTTTGGGCTATTACTATTTGTGCATATTTGCATTCATTGCGCCCACCATGGAGGACATTTGTGTCAGAATGACAGCTTGATCAGATACTTCCATCTGCATCGTGTCTCGGTAGGTTTGCCCTAGTTTCTGCAGGTCAGCAGCTCGCAGTGTTTTCGAAAACCCACAACATACATCCTGCAGAAAAAAGCTGCTGCTGTGACAACCCGCTGTGGAACAAACACAAGCAGCTTCCGTGTGTGCGGCAGAGGCACTGTTGGGTATCGAAACAATGTGGAAGTAAATGGAGGTAGAATCGGATGAAACATTTCATCATCGATGCCCTGCAAGGCAGTGTCTTTGGTAAGTTTTTTGAGTTAAATTTGATTGTTAAAGATCAAATAAGTCTTGAATAACATTATTTAATTCAAGCCAGCATGATGGCTACACTGCCTGGTGTGAAAATACTTGATCTGTGCCAGGTCTTTTATTTACCTGTCTTGTATTTCATAATTTTTTGCCCACTTACCTGCAGCATAAAGACATGCTGGGGCAGTAAAGGCTCTAAATGGCCTTCTTATTCTGGCATATGCCAGCACACTGGTGCAGGCTCCATCTTCCCTGCCACATTGCACATGAATAAGCAGAAGTAGGCAGTGACTTGTTTGGTTAAATTTTGGCTTCCTCTCAAATAGTTCGGGCAAGTTTCCAAGACAAGAATTATGTCTGTTAAGGATTAAAGTGGCCTGTTAAACCAGATTAACTCAGACAAAAGAAAAAGGTTTGACAGGCTTTGAGGGAGTCCTGGATTCAACCTCATCTTTAATTAGCAAAACAGAATACCTGAAGAATTATTACAGTTTCTTCACAATTTATAGAGGCTTAAGTTAAATCTCCAAGGTGGCAAATTACTGCTGTCTTGGATTATTAGTGGAGCCCAAGGACACAAAATAAGACAAATACTTATTAAGGAGAAAATCCCACTCAATTTTGACTTTATGATATTAAATTTCAGTTTCCAAGCCCATTATTGCAATATATATTACATCACTAATGAAGCTTAGCTCTAATGTTATTATGGGAAACACTTTCTTTTGTCTATTCTGGTTCCTTTAGCATTTTGTTTTGTTGTAGGCATGCAGAACAAGACAGCCCATACTAGCTTTATCAACATGACATCAGCACAGACTGTTTATTTCACAGTTTCACACAAGATGGCCTTCCTGATTGGAATCTACCCAGCAACCTTTCACTTGCTGCCACTACACTATGGAAGCGCATCTTTTTTCAGTAAGAAGAAAAGCTGAAATTATCAGTAATCTGTCTGAGACTGAGCATCCTAAATGATCTGTATTCACTAATATCACTAACTGATGTCTTTGGAGCATGTCTGAAACGACATTACTTACTTGGCCTGCTTTTGTCATTTTTGGTACTTAGTGTTTGCCTTCTCCCTCCATGCACGAAATCCTGTGTACCTGAGGTACTCTCATGCTCACCACGCTCAGGAGAACTGGAATCAGGAAGCTGGCCTTGTGGAGTAAAGATGAGTTTACCGGAAGCAGTGACTTGTCTGAGTTTGTGTGGTTAATGTTTTGGATTTGATAGCTATCTCCTTTTCATGAAACCTTTGAACTCTTCCCTGCTGTGTCCCTGCTATTGAGTTTTTTGTTGGTGATGTGATGGCTTTACTGTGTATCTGGCAAACTTGGCCAGAATGTTTTCTGACTGAATGAAAACAGGAAACTCCGCACCAAGCAATTATTTAATGTACTTAAAATAGAATACGTGGAACATGTTGGACAAACAGCATTTACATTTTAAAGAGTCTCTGTGTGTTAGCAAACATTTGCTTATTCACAGTTTATTTGTCTGTCCGTCTGATAAATTGAAGTTCGGAACAGCGGGGTGGTGGAGCATGAAAGCAGCTGCCTGTTGCTACTTAAATGCAGAAGATGAAAGCAGGGAGGGTGGAGGGAAAAAACAACACAAAAAGTTTAAAGAACAAATTCTTTCTAGAGCTGTGGGAATCCTCGGAGTTTGGTGGTGATTTCCACTTTGTCACTATGAGCAACCACCGTCACAACTCGCACGTTTATAGGACCCACTGATGATTACAAAATACTGATCATTGCAGCTTTAACCAAACGTATTGTATCCACGTGTTCCCGTGTTGCGACAGTGTCACCGTGATACTGTGGGCCATGCCAGTTTCTGCTATCTTGAAGCCCACTAACACCCACTTTCACTCATAATTTTCCTCACTGCGATTAGATCACATTTAGTCATCACATAATTTTACGTCTGTGAGGTAAAAATATAATCGGTCTGGCACGCTCTCCCTTGCTAAACCCACTCACAGATACTGGTGTGAAGTGGGTGAAGAAGAAACGATTGAAGAATAAGCCAGACTCTTTATTTCCCAGTTGTGCACCTATCTGGTCTTTCTCAGTGCCTCCACAGCAACTGCTGAGTTTTGCAGTCATTACTTGCATTGTTAAGCTGGCTTTATTGCCATCGTGACCTTTCTGTGCGTTTGCCGGCGTGATTTAACATGAGATGTTTTTACCAACTTGTTTTGTCTTATCTGTTTGGACATTGGCTTCCTTTCGTTCTGTTCTCTGTCGAGATAATCCCACACTGATGTATTTATGATTACATTGTGTTTTTGTTAGCTCTCTTGTGAAGCACTTTGTGACATCTGTCTGTGAAAAGTGCTATAAATAAACTTTTACTTACTTACTTACTTTACACACTGCTTCAATAGTGTTGCGACCCAATCCGTGACTGGTAGTGTCCCATCATGTGTTTTTCTACTCAGGTAGGCTTTTACAGCACTGGAAGTGTGTCTGGGGTCATCGTTGTGCTGAAACTTAAGCTGCTGACAATCAGATGCTTTCCAGGTTGGTCTGGTAAATATGATAGTTCTTTTCTAAACTCATGAATCTCCAACTCCACTGTTGTATCTCTCTCCCGACCTCCACTGTAAATATTGGACTCAACATTTCAAATTTAGATTCATTACTCAGTAAGACCTGTTGCCCCTGATTTTCAGGCCTCTGAAATCATATTTGATGAGGCATCGTGAACAGTTGATGGGTCAGCTGAAGGCGAGACGCATGTCTCAGGTCCCGTGTCAGGCTGTTGCTAGATTTTGTCCTCTTTCTTAAGGGCATGGCTTTCAGATACTGTTAGTTTGATAGTTTTATAACTATACCATTTCTTTTTGTGTCCCCCATTTGTCCAATTTCCTTACATTTTCTAAAGGAAACCCCGCACACACGATATATGTCAAGTTTTTAAATAATAGCTCTTTTTTTAACTTGTCTGTTATGTGTAGACACAACACTACTTAATGTTTTCAGTTAGGTTCACTTTTTTATGCTTGAGATCAGCATTAAGTGTCTTATAAAACAAATGAAAAAATATTCATAATTTCATAATATATGAAGTTGCACATTGTTAAGAGAATTACATAATTCCATAACAGCCCTCCTGCCAAAAAACCCCCAATAGAAATAAACTACAGTTGGTTTCCAGAGTGTACTGTGGGAACACTAAACCAGACAGGGGTTAAAAACCAATTGATTAAGGCCGCACACTAATAATTAGGCTCGTTGCCAGCAGATGTGGAGACTGCTGCCTGCCCTCACACACGGACTATGGCGCTTTATAATCTCTCTCCATGTGGCTGAAAATGAAACACCGATCGCTCTTCTAATCCAAACCTGTGCTTCATTTAAATCGTTTATTATGTTTTTTATTATGTTTTTATTATTTGCATATTGTAAGTATGTACGCGCACACAGTGACCATTTATTTCATTGTATTTAGAAGAATGAACAGAGACTGATAACTGATATACATGAAAAATTTGCTTTTTTTTTGGTTTTATTTTATAAGACATAGTCTTTATTTCTGTTATGTTGCTTGACCAGAGTTAAGGGAGTTTAATCATGTGGTCAGTGTGCTTAGAATTCACGCCCTTTTGCTATAGTTTGCGGTAGAACATTTTATTTGAAGTGTCACAGGTGCAACACTCTCAGCTCTCCATCAGTGTTTGATGGAGTGGTGCAACTGTTTAAGTGCGGCTCAATAAATGACTCACTGTGGCCTGTTCAGTGAAGTTTTTGTGTTTCAGTTAGCCTGTGTTACAATATATTTAGGTTGTGTTTATCTTGATGCGTTATAAATAAGATGTCAAAGTGTGGCTAGACTTTTTTTTTATTTTTTTAGCTTTTACCCCTGAATGGCTAAACAAAAGTCAGCCAACACTGAATTTAACATCACCTGGACTCAACAACTCTCAGTGACAATAATAATAAGAAATTTTATTTGAGGGTGCCTTTCTAAATCCCAAGGTCTCTAGGGTCTCCTTACAACTTATTAAATATCAATAAAACAGTAGATTAAAAATAGATTAAAATAAATCAAAATAGCAAAACAATAAACAAGATTTGACACCAAGTAAAATCTGTATTAAAGCGAGTAAGCCAGTTTAAACAAGTATGTTTTGAGCTGGGACTTAAATAAGGGAAGAGAATATATTTCCTAGAACTAATGTCCTGTAGTTGTTCTGTAGTTGCTTAAAATGGCCATTTCCAGAAGCAAAAAACAAACAGTACTCCTGATAACACAAAGCGGCAGCAATTCAGTTATTATATGTACTTATTTTTCAGACACAGGCATAGGATCCTTAAAACCGGTACTCAAGATAGCATGTTTTTAGTTTACAAAAACGATGCAAAACTAAAACAAAAACAACCTGTCAAGACATCAACACAGCATTTATGATGCAAAAAAAAGACCAAACAAATCAGAAGAAAACAAACACCAGGGGGGCATCTGACTGAAAAACAAGGCTTATATCAGCCAGCAGTAGATGTAAAAATGTTGATAGGCAGTGGGTTTATCTAACTTTTACAAAACATTCTTTTGTTCCTTATTTATCTCTGTTTATTCCTCTCTCTCACGATGACTTCTTTTTACTAAGAAATCCCCTCTTGCAGTGTAACACTGCTGTACAAAGAAAAACCGCCTCTCTTTCTGCAACAGCACATGCTCAACTAAATGAAATGTGTATTTATAAGCTTTCTGAAGTCTTGGTGCAAACACTTTGGTAAAAAAGCAAAAAACAAAAAACAAAAAACAAAAAACACGTCACGTCACAATTTTATTGAAATATACTGTTCTGACATGCTCCTATCCTGTGATGCACTGATTACCACACAGCTTTTCATCATTCAGCCATGTCGGGCTGCATGGAGACACAATGTGAATGAAATTTAGTCACATCCTAAATCTGGATGAGGAGGGAAAAAAATAAAGGGAGAGTAGGAGAACATGCTTTAAATAGCAGACATGGTTAATAAATGCAGACATGTGCTTGCTGTTTTTAACCCAAAGCATGAGCAATGCAATCTAATAAAAGATCCTCAGTAAGAAATACCAAACTGACTCTTGAAATCCTTGATAGGATAAATGAGTTAATGGGTGCAAGAGCAAAGAGTTTCAATCGAATTAAGGGAAAGGTGTTGAAAACCACCCTGTTTGCACTATTAAATCATACAGTCTGCTACAGTTTCATTGTCTTGATGGAGTTACACTGGCTTACATATTGTTCTATGTGCAGAATCCCAGTTATGTTCATATGGACAAAGTAATGAGGAGAGTGTATCAGTGTATGTACAATCAGCCTGCTCTAAACACTCCGTTTCAGGCTGTGTTTTCTACTCTTGGCTCTGTATGATGTCAGATAGATTGGATATCATTAATAAGGTGATCTTAAACACTTGTTTTGGAGAACACATAAGCCCCACCCACCTACTGTTCAAACCTGTTTGCAAGTGGTAGCCAATCAGAAGAAAACTGGGTAGAAGTGAGGCTCAAGGGAGCTACAACTCAAGTCAAGACAGCTTATTTATATAGGACAGTTAACCACAACAGACATGGACCAGAGTAGGTGAAATGATAAAAGCAGCAATACAAATAATTTAAGAACAATAAAAAATAAAATGAATAATGAAAATTATAATAGCAAAAAATAATAAAAAATGAGAGTAAAAGTAGTAAAAGAGATGTTCTGGGGAAAATGACATAAGCTGAAACTAATAAAAAAAGACTACTGACAAGAGGTATGTTTTCAGGTGGAATTTTAAGGCTGTTGGGATTGGGATCAGGTGGGATTTGACTTAATCTGAAGGAGACAATTCAAGAGTTTTGGAGCTGCAATTGAGAACGTCTGGTCAGCTGTATCTGCCAATCAGGAATTTAGAATTGCCAGGTGATGCAGATCAGTGGACCTAATGGCATCTCACACAGGAGCACCTTAATGCAAGCACTTACATGCTGGTCAGTGATGTCCTTGCAACCCAAAATTCTTGTGGTCGGCTTTGGGGAATATTCTTTTTTCCCTAGCAACGAGTGGTTGCCAGGGTGTTACTGATCAGTCTGGAGGCCTGTGTGATCGGGGCTTTACTGTCATGTATTTGGAAAAGCGGGAATTCTTCCACAATGTAAAAATACAACTTTGAACAGCTTCGTAATCACTTGGGCCTCTGTGAAGCTTGTGCTCAGGTTTGAATGCTTTCTTTTTAGTATTGTAGGGTCTTTACCTTAAAATATAAAGCACCTTGAGGCAACTATTTTTGTGACTGGGTGCATTATAAATAAAATTGGATAAATGAGGCACAATCAGAGAAGTTTTCATTTAATTTGACGGTAATTTCCGTAACAGTAGGTGCTGGTGGCTATTATTCTCAAAAGTGTTACCAAAATATCTTTTCCACCCTCATTTACATACAAACTGGGACTAAATCCTTTTTATATAATGTCAGCAAATGTGCTTCCTACCTGAATGGCTCTCCTGGTCTTTCCTGAGTCATTCAGTTGCTCCTATGCTCATAGACTCATGCAGGGGAATGGGAATTGTTTTGGCCATTAAAGCCTCTTTATTGAGGCAGGAGCAGTAAATGTATGACAGGATCTTTAAATGAGCTAAGAAGGGGGGTTTACTTCTGTGGCCAGATGCAGCTCACCGTGACTTTCTGTGTTAAAATGTGTCATTGGGTTTTGCAAACGTGCGTCAGAGACTCCGTCACATCCCATAAAGTGCAAATTTCTTTGCTTATAATTGAAGGGGGGGTGGGAGAGAGACAAGTGCTCTTGTTGGTGCTTAATTTCAGGGTTTCTGCAATCACTTGTATAGTAATTTGCAATTAGAGAAAATCTTAGATCTATAAAATATTTTAGAGTCTTGAGGGTTTTTGAAGGATCCTTTTGTTGCTGATATATGATTGTTTTAATTACATTAATAGGAAATGAACCTTTTATATTAATTAATTTAACAAAGTCCACTCATTTCTTTATGCCTTGTTGGAGAATAGAGTGTTAAGAGATTATATCAAAGATCAACTTCAGTCTGACTTGATTAGGAGTTCTTGAAAGGCCAACTGGCAGCTAAGTCATGTTTCCCCTGTCCTCAAGGGGCTTTTTATGCAAGTACAAGTCCATCTATTTACCATTTTTGGAAATCTGGGAAAACTTACCTGCCTGTGGAAAACTGGAGTCAAATGACATTGGGAAAGAGACACAAAAACTTCACTGACTAATTCTTTAATAGCACGCTGCAAAACCTGGATAATACCTGATGACCTCAGGGACAGAAGGTTGATTTTCTGTAATAGTTTATTTATAACATTAAAGTATGTTTACATATTTTGCTGAAATGTGCAAATGCTAATACACCCCCCCCCCCCCCAAACTTTACATTAATGAAATAGTCTCCATATGGGCAAATTATTTTTACTCACTCATACATGTATACATACGCAATATACAACATACAGTATGTGCCCTGTGTTGCAGCAGCGCATGCTGCTTAGTCAGATATATCAAAGGTTATGAAAGTCTGGCCAACATGGCTATAAAAGTACTTTTATCCTCTCAAACAAAAGGTCCACAGGAGTGACCACTATTCTCACTACATGTTGGTCAATATCAGACACATTTACCAGCTAAACATCTATTTCAAAGGGAGACTTTTGTGACTCTTTTTATAAAATCTCAACAGCTTACAGTGTATTGCTAGAAATACTGTACTAAAACTATTAGTTTACTGTTTGGCTTTGACCCAAAGAATATAAAGATGACAAAAATATCCATACATAGGACTTACGTAGAAAAAAAAGAGAAAAGGCTCAAAATCCCAAGAGAGGTGAAAGATGATAGACAACCATGGATCAATAGTAATATATCTGCTGCCAGTGGACAACCACTTCACTGTCACTCATTTATTTACAAAGCTCTTTTTATGTCATACCTGTAATGTCAAATTCATTACATCAGGACATCTTATTTTCCTCACACTTGGAAAAGAAAGATCCTGGTTGGTCCCCTCCCTCTTCTATCTTTTGGCATAATCTCTCAAGTGTTTCACAGTCAGCAAAAGCTGTCAACTGCTCTCTGCCAGGTACCAGGAAAAAAAATATACTCACAGCTCTGTCAGGTGTGCAGTATTTTTTGGGTTTACTTTTGTAGTTGGTGGCACACGTCAGATGCTGATCACAGACCATTCTGTTTGCACATTATAGAAATGTGTTTTAGTGGCGTCTCTGCAGATTATTAGTGACTGTCGACGGCGGGGCGCAAAAACACAGGAGAAATGTTGACATGCACAGAATGACTGCTCAAAGCTGAGAAAGACAAGCAGTTGGGCTGTTTCTGTGTAGAGGCTGGTGATTCTAAATTGTGCATGGCTATGTATGAGAGACTGTTTGGTTTCTCTGTGTTAGCCCTATGATGGGTGGATGGCCTGTGTGAATGTGCCCTGCCTTGCCCTGCGGCAGCTGGGAAAAGTTAAGACGATGGGTGGATTGACTCCTAAATGGAAGTCAGAAACAGTGGATGACCTCAGGAAATATTCATATTTTTATCCCACTATGCAAGATGATGAGGGTATTAACAAACAAAGAGAAAAAGCAGGTACAAATACATAAGACTTTCTGCTGATATATATATTCCACATGAGTAGTTCCATCTCAGACATGTACTTGTCTGAAACGCAGCATTAAAAAACGTTCCAAGCACTGATATATTGATCCAACTTCTTATGATGGCCTCTTTATAAATGGCTTCAGTAACAGTTTATGCCTTTCTACACATTCTCATTTCCAACTCATAAATTATTGGTTAGGACACCACTTTAATTTTTCTATGAACAGGACAGTGTTCCAGAAAAACTCATGGCCAGACGAAGAACTTAAAATCCACAAAAGTCAGCAGGCATGAGGGAAATAAATTTGCAACAGAAGAACAACTTCACATCTAGCGTTGGACTGACCTTTTCTTTTCTTTGTTTACAGCTGCTGTTTTGGGAAAGATCAGCGCTGTGGTTAAAATATACTGTCTCACATGTTAACGACATGCTTCAAAGCAAATATCTCCCATCTGCAACAAGCTTCCCCCCCTTTTCTGTGTTATTACATTGAAATGTTCTGTGATCGTGTGGACACGAGCAGAGAACATCTGTCCGAACAGCTGGTGTTCATTCAGACATTTTATTTTCAGTCCATTGAAGAGTGTGTGTGTGTTGAAAAACTGCTCACATTTTTAGCTAGTGTGATGCTAACAGGTCCTGCACAGTGACACGTGAAAATGAGCCAAATGCTTGACAAGACCAAATCATTTTGGATTTGCTGAATGATTGATCAAAGGTACACTCAGCCACTTCATTAGGTACACGGGTTAAAGTGCACATTATCATACTGCTTTAAACCGATAGCATCTCTGAATGCACAGTATGTCGAAGCTTAAAGCAGATGGGTTGCAGAAGAGCGCACTGGGTGCCACTCCTGTCAGCCCAGATCAGGAAAATGAAGCTGCAGTTTGCACAAGTTCACCAAGATTGGAAGACAAACCCTGCCTAATATCAACAGGTCAGGCTGCTCATACCTTTATGAACACAGTATACCAAAGCTCAGATCATCTCAAACTGGTTTCTTGAACATGACAGTGAGTTCACTGTATTTAGTCACTAGATCCCAATCCAATAGAGGACCCTTTGGGATGCAGTTGAATGAGAAATTTGCAGCATGTGTCAGGACTGCTAGGCCGGCAAACCTAGTGAGCCTACATCCAGAAACAATGCAGATAGTGCTAGACAACAAACGGGCTTTCATGGAGCTCTGGGATGATGCACAGGTGACAGACATGAGTTGTCTAGGGAAGAGGAAACAGGTATAAAATGGGGCCACAAAGAGTAGAAGTGGCTGATCAAATTCAAATTCAAATTTTATTTGTCACACACACAACCATACACAGTACGACATGTGGTGAAATGATCAAGATTGCTTACTTGATTTATTAGAAGGCAACATCCAGGAGGGGTTTGGGTCCGCAGCATGGAACTGTTGTAAGATGGACAGATAGGTGAAGTGGTGAGCAAACAGTGAAGGGTCGAGGTTATAATATCCAGCCTGATGGAAACAGGTGAGTACTTCGTAGAGTGTCCACTCCAGCAGCCAACAAGGAAATACTGAAAATGTAATGCTGGACCACCAAAGGTTAAATCTGAAAAAGAAAACCCTTTGGTTTACCCTGTTTACCTCTCAAAGTTGGCAGATAATCTGGTAAAGACTGAGAGGAAAGGGTGACCCTCCTTTACTGAGGTTGATGAGGCACAGGTGGTCTTGGCTGAGGAGCGGAAAATCCAGAAGGGTGGAGCCTGCCCGCCCAACCCAACCTGGACCTGGTGAGAGTTAGTACACAAACTAACGAACAGACCGTGACATCATGGACATACAGCCCACACATCTGCAGCAACTGTGTGATGATATTACACATGTGTCCCCACCCCTCTATCAGTCATTAGAGATATTTACATCAGTGAGCTGTTAGAGTAGCTCATAAGCATTTGCCAAGTTAATTTCTGATTTCCTGATTCAGAATGTTTCCAAAATCGTTCCAAGTTAATAATCTATGTTTATATCTGCACAGAAACCTGATTTAGCAGCATAAACTATAACGTAAAGCTTTCAAATCCATCAAAGTAAGGCTCCAGAATTGTCTCACTACCCTATTTGTGTTAATGTCCCACCTGTTTACTTCTCTCCCCTTTGCTCTTGTTTTTGTTTGTGCAGTATGTAAATGGAATATCCCATCACTGCCTAAAATAACAGCATGCCCATGCTGAGACGTGTTTTTCACAAAACCAGTGACGACGACGTCTGCCTCAAGAGTCTGTGTGCTGATGAAACACCACAGCGGGGAGTTAATGATGATTTCGTTTACACCTCTTCCCACACTGCCCAGGGCTTGGGCCTAACTGTCACTGTCCATCTCAGCCAGAAAACCACTTGTATGACACATTGCACGGCACCCATCATTCAATACATGCGGTTTATGACTGATAACTGGGCCAAACGCCCAGAACAGGCTGCTGACGACTGGTAGGTCCCATATACGAGGCACAGGACTCAACTTAGGCTTCCTTCTATCTGCAGAAAGTGGCATGAGGTTTGAATCATCAGTGGGTTTGGCACACAATAGCAGGGTCTCCCACCCACACAATCACTATGAGTGGCTACAATATGGACTCATCTGAGCAGACAGGATGCCACTGGGAGCCACCTACTGTTTTTCATTTGGTTTACCGTCATGTTATTTGTATTCATCACGTATCAGGACAGGGAATGACGAAACACACAGACATGAGCTTGTCTCCATTTACCACTCACTGCTTTGCCCATTGGGCAGGAAAATTATGCGAAACTTTCACTGACTGATAACATGACGGAAAGTTTTGCTAACATAAATGTGTAATGAAAAAGAAAGAAACATTTCTTCACACACAATTTAAAATTTATGCTTATTTATTTAGAATGCATACTGGAATAAAACTGACAAATTAAAGGAACAGTTGGACACTTTGTTGCAAAATGGCCCTCTTGCTAATAGTTATGTGTCAAGATTAGTCTCACACTCGTGTCTGTGAAGTAAAGCAACGCTCAAGCCCGTGGCCGTTTAGCAAACTACAATAAAGACTGATAGAAAGCAATTTTTAGCAACTACCTTCCCAACTTTATAGACTATAAACACAAACAAGTCTGATCTCTCTGACCATATGAGATACTCTGCTACATAATCCCTACAAAAGATGAATTTTCTTATTTCTTTCCAGATGCATTTAGAACTCTTTAGGCCTTTTTGTAAATCTTTAAAGTCACCTGACAAGCTGCTGGCTCCTGCTTCATAAATACTACAGAGTTGTGAGGTTAGCACGCTTTATCTCTTTTACTATCTGCTCTTTAAAGCAGTTTGAGAGTCCAAAGAAGCCAAAGAAACCATAACCCACTCATTATAATTTAAGTGCACCACCCCTATATATCTTTTGTTTTTGTTCTTAAAAGAAAAGATAGTTGGTGCATGCAAATGTACCCACCCGGACACCCACACCTTTGCACACCTCCATAACTACATTTGTATTTATACGATGCACCTACACCCACTTATGCAACCAACCAAACACACGGAGTACAAAGTAAACTCAAACACATACTGGAGCACAGACTCAAAGGGCATCGCAGCAGAGACTTTGCTTTGATTCAGTTGTTTTTTGCTGGGAAAAGAACCAGTTGGAAGCAGCTTAGCAGTATAATCTAGCTAATCCTGGTGGCTTCTTCCACAGCTGGGTACTCTCATTTGTTTGGTCTTGTACTTGTTCCGTCTCGCACTCACCAAACCCCTCTCTCTCCAATATCATAATTGAAATGTGAATGCTTCACTAACTGTCCTTCTAAACAAGAGCCTATCACTTCTGATGGAGCCATATCAGTTACAGTTGGTAGGATTAAGAAATGTCGAGAAGCCTTCTGAAAATATGCACAACTGTTTAGTTTGTGCGCTTGAAAAAATAAACCTGTTTCAAATGTGCAACATCTTACAAAACTGTGTGAAATTAGACCTTTTCTTTTTTCTGCGAGTTTTCAAAAGAAAAAGCCAATTGTTATACCAAATAACCTCAGGACAAATGATTCCAAATAATTACAGCTATTTACGCAGAAGATAAGATGTATAAAGCAGCGGATTTAGGACTTTTGCGAGGGCGGCTGCCTTTGCTTTGCACCGAGATTACTCGTAATGATTTTGCTATTGTGTATTCGAATTACAGATCGTAGCGCTGAAATCAAAACCTCTAATGACATGAAGACCAGGTACATACTCTAACCCAGACTCGTGACTTCTACTTGTTTGTAATGCCCCCGACACAGCTTTGGCAATGGCCTTGTTTGTTTCCGAATGCGAATCACGATCCTCGTTGCTTTTGGAAGCTGATTTTTGACAATAATGTGTTCTTAAAAGAGCTTAGTGATTGATTTTATTTATTTATTTTTTACTTTTTAGTGAGAAGTTCTTGTACTGATGATTTTTCTGCTTGAAGGTATGCAATAAAACAGCAATAAGTTACCGTGATGCCCTGATCTTAGAAGCCATTCTTCTGACAAACAAACAATTTATGGTGCACATGGTGACAGTTCTGCTTTACAACATTGCTGGTGATTGCTTCCTTCCGCAGCTTTTGTATTTTTCCATAGTTGCCATCAGCGCTCCACCAAACCAACCACTGAGCCTTAATAATATGTGACGTATGTTGCTAACTTTGTGCTGTGATGCGATCTGTTCAATCAACGGTAGTCTGTTGTAACAAGCGCTAATGAGGTCAGATGCCGCAGCAGCACACATGATATTATAGTATTGACCGGTGTCTGAGTCATTCACATCTCCTGCAACCTAGACTCAATTTAATGGTGACTCCAGTTCTGATTTAGAGATAATAAAGCTGCCACCGTACGATCAGACCTGCTCAAATTTAATCAAAGGAGTAAAATTCAGTCTCATGGGGACTCCCCCCCCCCAGTTTTGATAAATGTCATGAAACACTTCAGTATGTGCCTTAGTAACATTCCATCCACCTCATGTGTGTGTTCTCCAACTTCATTATTCTGTTGTTAAAGACAGAAATCCCACGTTTCTCTCTGTTAAAGAATGGATATAGTATTCATTTATTTTGTATCCTTCTTTTGTATCTATTGTGTAACAACTTCAACTCAAATGAATTTTCACACATTTGTGATCTGTTGAAAAATCTTTTCTGAAGAACTAAGCAACCGTCTTAGGCCACTTTTATCCCTTTACAAAGCTGCTCCACAGCTGTATTTGTACTTTGTACTCTGAGTTTCAGAGAAAAAATTCACAATTACTTTTCCCATCTGTAAACTGCAAACCATGGCATTATGAGAACATGATGTGTCATTCCGGTAATGAGTGTTTGGAGCTCAGATTCATTTGCGCCGGCCAAATTAACATCTGATGCATCCTTGATTGGCAAATTACTCACAGTGGATCTGACTGCATCGAGTGCAGCACGAAAAGTTGGAAATGAACAATAAAGATGTGCGTTGAAAAAACATTACGAGTTGTTTTAAAGACATTGTATATTGTGTATCCCCCTCCACATATCCCGCCTAGTGTGCGCTACAATGTTTTTGAAATGCAGACATTTTCTGCAACAGCTATTAGCTTTTTATGAAGAAGATGCAAACTTTTTCTCTGTTACACGTTGTGTCCTTATAATATAAATGCTATATCAATTACTCATAAGCATGTACCTGTGACAGGTGGCATTGGAATCTGTGAGTAAACCACATGTAGCCAGATTAGCTATCTGTTCCTCCTTCATAAGCACAGGTGCAGGAAATTAAGGTCTCGGCTAAGTGCTGAGAATTTGGTGAAGATCCTTTGTGCAGAGTGGTGATGTGAATAATCCAAAGAAGTCAACAGAGTAAGTTGTTTTTTGTAGCCTCCCACTGAAGAATTTTTAGGAGAAGGACCCATTTTTCTTTCCTGTCAGGAGCTCAGGCACAGTCTCTTCTTCTGGTGTTACGTAATGCCGAGCAGGTATTTTAATGGAGTTTTGTAAAGTAGGAGGGCTAGTCCCTCCAAGCTACCCTTTTAATCATTAAATATACTTAAATAGATTTCCAGGCCAGACTGCACCTTTACCCACGTGGCTTCAAGGCTGCACATCTGCTGTGTGATATTTAAAAAGGTTTTAATTTGTCTTTTCTGTGAAATAAAAATTCTAAATTCACTGTTTGCATTTAGTAATAACATGAAGCATCATATTTTCAGACAAAGTTAGAGTGGCCTAACCTTGTTTTTCTTTTGTTCCACGCAGAGGAAATGTTGTGGGGTGTTTGTGTGGTTTTCTCACGGTTCCTTGTGTGTAAATGCGTTGGGCCTGAATTCTGTTGGTGACTTGAGACTTGACAGATTTTGCCCCTTTTGTGCTGCAGTGTAGGTTGACATGAGGCCAGCAGTTACTTATTTATTTTTTACATATTCCCTGCAATAAGTACTCTATTTTAATAGATTAGGTCTGTCACTGTTGTCTGGCACCAGCTGTTTTAGCTTGGCATTTAAATCTTCTGATAAAAAGCCTATTGTTTATATTCATGGCTTTTTAAAATTGTTATTGGTTCAAATTAGTGTCATTGATAGTAAAAGTCAGTTGCTGACTTGGATGTATGTCAACGGCTCTTCCTTAAATGTAAATTGTCACTGCTACATTAACTGTAGCTATCATATGTATATGATTAGTACATAACTGGTATATTCTCAATACTCAAGACAAACTGGAAACACGTGACAGCTGTCAATTTCCATTTTTGGTAAATTTATTTGAAACAATATGTTTTTGTACGAGGTATTGACTGGCATAAAAGCTATAAATGTAAATAAATTCACAGAGTAAATAAAAATATCTTAAGCCGATGCTCCACTCTCCCCTCCTCAGCTGATTTTTCTTTTCAAAGGGAAAATCTTTTTGTGATTAAAAACAGCCAAACGTACCATTAACATTTCCTTCATGTTGTCCCACTTACTGTAGGTCGGCAGTACATTTACATAACATTCTCCTGCTTGTATTTTTCTTCAAACTTCATGCACGGCGCTTAGTGATTAATCTGAACCACAATCTCAGAATAGTCACAGGAATCCCTCCCCACAATCAGACAAATGCGAGTCATTCAGTTTTTTTGTTTTTTTTTAAAGGCAGATTGTGTGTAGGAGCTCTAACCATACAAAGAAATATCCGGCTCACACATTTTCTTATCAATTCCAGGGTGATACATCTTTTTTTTTTCCTCTCACCCTCCTCCATTCATGCATTTATCATGAGGTGTCCTCAGTTTTATTGTGGGATTCGTCATAGACGTGTGCAAGCTATATCTGGGCTCATGTGTGGGCTTCCTTCATGTGATACCCACTCTACATTGCAAGCATGCAGGGCTTACCAGGTTGAAGTGAATGGTAGGCGGAGGAGAGGAGGAAAGAAAGCAGGTGATGGGGTCAAGCTGGTATAAACTGGGAGCTCAGGAAGCGCAACCTATTTTCCATGCACAAGGCAAATATTACAGTGTCTTGTTTTAAAAATACATTATTTTTCTTCATTTTTTTAAATTACATGTTTTTCTCTGTTTTGTTTGTAAGGGTGTGGGTCACTTGGTGATCAATTTCTCATATGGCCAGTAGTGTGGCACCGCGTGAATCAGAGACAGACTGAGGGAGAGCAAGACAACCTGCTGCAAACTCTCATGGGTTTGCCCAGTGACGACGTCTTCCTTAATGACCTCATAGAGCTATCCCATAGCTATTGGCCATTACAACCAACGGCAGAATAGAAGCTTCCTGGTGACTCATTCGTGACAACCCCATTTGCAGTCCTCTGATGTCTGTCATCCAAGTTCAGTTTGGAACATTTAAATGTTAAAGGTTGCTGCCACATCTAATACTTGATTGATTTTTTTAAGCGGATATTGCCATATCAAATTCCTTTTGTTTATGCCAGAATTTAAAGGAACTGGCATGTTTGCTGTATGAATTACTGATTGCTCCAGCAGCTTGTTGTGGGAAAAAGCCAGAAGGCAGAAAAGGAAAGACTCATATTTTTCAGATGAGGAGCATGTGTGAATCATGACGTTCCTACAAAAACCATGAAAGAAGGGACCAATTTGATTTAAAAGGGTGTCTGAAATCTTAAAATGTTCTCATTCACATCTTTTATGCTTTTATTTTACTTTGGAAGTGATCCATGCTCGTATGCTTGAAAATAAAAATCCTCCTGATGAAAACATCAGTTTGCTGCACAGGATCTCTAAAACAATAGTTAAGAAACGGACTATAAAACTAAAATGTTTACAGAAAGTAGCTGTGAAGCGCTGCATGGCAGTGCACTGATTAGCACTGTAGCCTCACAGTGAGAGGGTGATGAATTTGAATCCTGGTCGCCTGAGGCCTCTCTGGGTTGAGTTTGCATTATTTGCCTTCCTCCTACAGTCCAAAGACACGCATGTTGGGTTATTATGTGATTCTAAACTGGTTGTAGCTGTGAA
Source organism: Benitochromis conjunctus (assembly GCA_015052645.1). Lineage (NCBI taxonomy): Eukaryota > Metazoa > Chordata > Actinopteri > Cichliformes > Cichlidae > Benitochromis > Benitochromis conjunctus. The sequence continues at coordinate 21,512 of VOQK01021651.1, forward strand.
TACAGGCATGAACAGCAATCTGTCTCAGTGTTAGCCCTGAGACAGACTGTGACCGTGCATCCTCCCTTGCACCCATCACAGCTACTGTCACCCTGAACTGGAAAAGTGGAACAATATGGATGGATGTCACTTTAACTTTTTTTCTGTGCAGCTTGTAACCTCAGAGCACAAATGGCTGACCTCAGACACTCAGAATAGCTAACAGTAGGTCACAGTAAGCCTTAGCACAATTTACCCATTGCCCCATCTGGCAGACGACAGCACTGAGCAGCTTTTAGATTATTTTTGCTCATTATAATAAAGCGATGCATTTAAATTTAGATTTTGCGTAAACAGAGGTAATGGATTTAAAAGGGAGGCCCATCAATGCTCTTTAACCAAAGGTTGCCCCATTCACAGAGCTGGTAGACACAAAAGGGTTATCAATTGAAAAGTTGAGACTCTTAAGAGTCCCCATCTGGTGAGCAAAAATGATTCGCTGGCCCTTTTATGAATCTCTCACTAGGCAACATAATAATACCACTGGGGTAAGTCCATTAAAACAACTGCAAGGATGTTATTCATGATCCTGTTGCTAAGCCAACAAGGACAAAAATAATGTAAAAATAAAACTTGATGACGAGGTAAATCAGCAGGAGAACTTCCTGGAACAGGAAAGCTAACTTCGTAATGTTGAGTGCTCTGAATAGATTTAAGTAAAAAAAAAAAAAGTGGTTGTAGTGTCCGGTCAAAATAACACTGGATATACGCAGCTTCCGTTTTGGTGCAATGGGCAGCAGCCAGTCAGAGCAAACAAGATAATATGTCTAGTCTACAAAACAAAAAATAGACACCAAACAACACGAACCTAACAGAAATGGCAAAGAACTGCTGTGAACATTATCCGGTAAAATTAGCTGTCCCAGTAGGAGAGAGTCACTCTGTACTACTTTGAAACAGCATGTATCACTCTGGAGTTACTAAAGTGATATGCAACTAATGCGTGGAGATTATGCATAATCACTTCCAAAGTTGCCATGGTAAAGCTTGGACCTCCAGTAAATATTGTCCAATTGATGGAGTTTAGCATGACCATTGTAGGAAGGCGTTCTCCATTCACAAGCACAGGTGCAGGAAATTAGGGTGTCTTTGATAAAAGCCTGAGCATTTGATGAAAATCCTTGGTGCTGAGTGCTGGTGTGACTGATCTTCCCAACACAGTGTCCTGGGCTTTGTGGCCCCCGGCTGAAGAGGCAGGCCACAAAAACTGTGGATGCTAATTTGTTTATTTGTGGGTTGTTTTAGTGGCGTAGTATTTGTTCCTTTAATATAAGTCAGTTTGTGAACTGGATGTACATCTCCCACTTGTCCTCAAACCTGAAAATTGTGTCATCAAGAATAATATTTCCATACTGGATTGGTTGAGGCCTGAGTCAATGACGACAGCCTCCGGTGCTGTTGACTAGTAGGGTGCTGGTGGAAACTGTGCTACCCTTGGTTGAAGACGCAGGAAGAGAAAAGGAGAAAGGTGTGTTTAGGGAAGTAAAAGCATGAGTGTGGAAGTGATCATGCGTAAGGTGCGCCACAGGTTGGATTTTATGAAAAGGACATAAATGGCTGTGGTGAACACATATTTCAAGAAGAGGGAGGATCCCTGGGCATCGGAAAGATGATGAGGAGAATTGGTGATCTAATGAGAAAGTACAGCAAATTATTCAAAGGAACTAGGTGGGATAGTCAGCGAGATGAAGAAAGTAGACAGGACTACTGGGAGGCTCCATATTCAGGAAAGAGAGTGTCAGAGAGCAAAGGAAAAGGCTTCAAGTGAAGTGAAGTAAGACCTGACACTAAGAAGGATGAAAAGGACTTTTATTGAATGGCTAGACAGCGACAGAGCTGGAAGTGATGTGCAGCAGGTAAGGGTGATAATGGACTGAGATGGAAATGTAGTAATGAATGAAGAGAGTGCGCTTAGAAGATAGAAGCACTACTCCGAGGAACTGATGATTGAAAAAAATGAAAGGGAAAGGAGAATTGATGGAAGGCAGTTAGGGAATAAGGAAATGAGGAGGATTAGTAACAAGGAAGTGGATGAAGAGTGGAAAGGTGGCTGGTGGCGGCGGTGATGAGATACCTGGACTGGTATAGAGATGTCTAGACGAGAGGGCAGTGAACTGTTTGACCAGATTAAATAACGACACCATGAAGATATGGAAAAGAGTGCTTGAAGTTAGATTAAGAAAGGTAAACAAAAGCACTGAGCAAAAACCAGCAGAAGGAAACTGCAGTGTTGGCTTCTTTCCGAGAAGTAAACCCTTTTAAATGAAAGAAGCCATGTAATCCAGCCATGAAGCCATTTTTATCTTCACCAAACAAAGGGAAAAATTATCATGACGAATTATTTAATTTATGTCATGTAAATAAAGTTAAAATTCTTGGTTAACGTACAGTGGGGTAAAAAAGTATTTAGTCAGCCACCAATTGTGCAAGTTCTCCCACTTAAAAAGATGAGAGAGGCCTGTAATGTTCATCATAGGTATACCTCAACTATGAGAGACCAAATGAGAAAAACAAATCCAGACAATCACATTGTCTCATTTTTAAAGAATTTATTTGCAAATTATGGTGGAAAATAAGTATTTGGTCAATAACAAACGTTCATCTCAATATTTTGTTTATACCCTTTGTTGGCAACGACAGAGGTAAAACGTTTCCTCTAAATCTTCACAAGGTTTTCACACACTGTTGCTAGTGTTTTGGCCCATTCCTCCATGCAGATCTCCTCTAGAGCAGTGATGTTTTGGGGCTGTTGCTGGGCAACACGGACATTCAACTCCCTCCAAAGATTTTCTATGGGGTTGAGATCTGGAGACTGGCTAGGCCACTCCAGGACCTTGAAATGCTTCTTACTAAGCCACTCCTGCGTTACCCGGGCGGTGCGTTTGGGCTCATTGTCATGCTGAAAGACCCAGCCACGTTTCATCTTCAGTGCCCTTGCTGATGGAAGGAGGTTTCATTCTTTCCTTTACACACATCAGTCGTTCTGGTCCCTTTGCAGAAGAATAGTCCCAAAGCATGATGTTTCCACTCCCATGCTTCACAGTAGGTACGATGTTCTTTGGATGCAACTCAGCATTCTTACCAAAAACCTCTATTTTGGTTTCATCTGACCATATGACATTCTGAACTGACTTAAGCAGGGGGACACGCCTGGCACTGCAGGATTTGAGTCCCTAACCGTGTAGTGACCAAATACTTATTTTCCACCATAATTTGCAAATAAATTCTTTAAAAGTCAGACAATGGGTTTTCCAGATTTTTTTTTCACATTTTTCTCTCATAGTTGAGGTATACCTATGATGAACATTACAGGCCTCTCTCATCTTTTAAAGTGGGAGAAGTTGCACAATTGGTGGCTGACTAAATAGTCTTTTGCCCCACTGTATATCGGATCGGTCCATCTCTAGTCTTGATCTCAGCAGTCCAACTAAAACACGTTTGTCCTACTGCAGTCAGGATTATGCACTTGAATTAGAGAGGGTAAGAAAACAGAATTCAGCTGGGTGAAGTCTGTGATTTACTGACGTCACTGTAACTTTAAGAAATACATAATTTGACATTAGAACATTTTCGGGCCCCAAGTAGACTAGCAACCACAATGGGGAAGCTAATGGGAATCCAAGTTTTTTTTTCTTTTTTTCATGGTTTCATGGTTAGAGGCAGTTCTCAGTTTGTTTGTAAAGCACAAACAAATTAAGGTGCAAAAATAGTGTTAAATCACCAATTTGTATGTGATATGTTTGTATGCATGATTTCGCAGATTTGTCCGTGAGTCATTATTCGCTCTCATTTTTACTGAAGACCAGCGGAACCTTGAAATCACTGAAAATATGTCATCTGCATTTTACTGAATAGTTGAGAAAGCATGGCGTGCTGCTAAATTATCTTTTCCTATCTCACTTTCCAATCTGCCTCCCAGTATTTTACAAACAGACACAGGCACACACACACACAGGCATACTCACCCACAGACCAACTCTCTCTTTCACACACACACAGGCACGCACACAAACACACAAACAGCTCTTTGTGCACCACATATTTGCCCTGGCTGATTACTCAGAAAAAGAAGGCTAGAAGGAAAGTGAAGTAATGGTGGAGTAATTTGCCCTGCCTGCACTGCATGTTTTCTTACTGTTTTATAGTGTCAATGCATGATTCAATACACTGCATCAGTATTGCATTGTAGTATAAGCACTGCACATTTGATGCTGCTCCTTCACAACTTAAGACAGCCAGAAAATAAAAGGAAAAACTATGCCACAGTGATCTTAGTTCAGAGCAGTTTTTTTGTTAAATATGTAGAACTCTACTGGGATATAGTTTTGCACCTACCCTTTTTTTTGGGGGGCGGGGGTACATGTCCAAAAATGCTAATATTTTTTAATATTATTTTTTTTTTAAAATAACGATTGTTCCAGTACCTTAGTATGGTTAAATTGTCAACCAAAAAGTTTGTTGAAAGAAAATCTCACGGTTAAACATGCCGGGCCCATATAGTCAGGGGGAGCCTATTGGCTAAGTGTACCTAACAATAACCATATTGGACATCATCTGCCTTGTTATTCTCTTTGTTCAATACATTTCTGAGTTTGAATCCACATAGGAAGTTTGATTAAAATACTGAAACCATTGGGTAAAATAATTTGAGGCTTGTAGCCCTCAACAAGGAGAGTGGTTTAGACATTCACAGTAGAACCTGTAGCTATACAGGAAATCAACTTGAGATCAGCTAAGTTGCAGACATCTATTCACTGTAACAGGTACAGGCAGTTACTGTAAAAGGCAAACATGGAACAAGAAAAATGGTCAAAGGCAGGAAGGTAACATAGCCTGGTAGCAAGCAGCCTTCTGCCTATACTGTGACTAATTGCTGAAGAGAAACCGCCTGGCAAACAGGTGACAGCATCAGGTGATGTACAGTTGGAATTGACAAACATAGGAGAATTTGGGGAAAAGCAAGAAACAGAGGCTGAATATGTCTCTCTGAAGCTGAAAAGAGAATGAGATGATGCAAAAGGTGCTATGACTTTTCCTATGTGTAGCTAAGCTGTGGGTGTATGAGTGAGACAACTTTATAGGATATATAAAGGCTGTGTATTAAATATATCTCTAAGCCTATGTAACTGCTAGGTAAGGACTCACAGGTCTGTATTACAGAGGAGACAAAAATACTGACTTTTAACTGAATGTGAATTTGGCATTTGAATGAGAACAATAATAATAAATAATAAGTGTTGCACTGCAGTTTAGTGTAGGAAAACAGAAAATACCACGTTCCATGCAGTTTTTTTGCCCGGATACATAGGTCTTTTGTTAGCACGCGAGCTATTCCTATACAGTCTTTGCTGTTAGAGAAGGAATTCAGAGACAGCAGAGCCTGTTCATTATTTTTTGCTGAAGCATTGCTTTAAGAGACAGTGTGCTTTTAATTTCATTTTGTTTAGGATGGGTGAACACAAAGACTCAACTGGCAACCTCCCTTGGGATGATAATTAAATTAAAGCATAATAAAATTTTCTTCATGCATCCCAAAAACGGTTAGGGCTATTGTACACACAAAAAAGAGTATTCGCACCAAAACTTCATATAACTGTTTTGCCAAAAAAAACCCAGCACATAACAACCTGACATTTTAATCAACTGCTTTCACTTTTCTACATTGCACTTTTTCAACAGTGCAACTTACTGCCACAAAATGTGGGCTTTGGACTGCAACCATTCCTGCATGTTTATTGTAGAAAAGTGACACGATAAGCATCAAATCTCAGAACTTTATTGCGTTTTCTGAAGTATGAAGAGAATACAATCACTGGCCGGCGTGTTAGGTTCAACTACTCGTTAGTGAAACGATCTAATCAGTCAACCACATGGCAGCAACTCAGTGCATTTAAGCATGGTTAAGACAACCTGCTGAAGATTCAAGTGAACATCAGAATGGGAAAGAAAGGGTATTTTAAGGGAGTTTGAATGTGGCATGGTTGTTGGTGCCAGATGGGCTGGTGTGAATATTTCAGAAACTGCTGATCTCCTGGGACTTTCATTCATGATCATCTCATCTACAGAGAATGATTAAAAAAATAGAAAATATCCAGTTAGCTGCAGTACTCTGTGCTGAAAATGCCTGGTGGATGCCGGAGGTTAGAAGGGGATGGTCAGACTGCTTTGAGCTCATAGGCTGTCAGAAGTAACTCGGTTAAGCACTTGTTATGGCCAGGGTATGCAGAAACGCATCTCTGAACACGAAACATGCTGAACCTTAAGGCAGATGGGTTTCAGAAGACCACACTGGGTCCCACTCCTGTCAGCTGAGAACATGAAACTGGAGCTACAATTCACACAGACACATTAAAATTGAACAACTAGGCTGATGTGGTTTCTTCTGTGACATTTGGATGGTAGGGTCAGAATCTTGCATAAACAACATGATAACATGGATCGATCCTTTGTTGTATCAGTGGTTCAGGCGGATGATGTAATGGTCTGGGGGGACGGACTCAAACGGCTTCAATAGTCACATATCACAATCCAATAGAGCACCTTTGGGATGTGGTGATTAAACCTTTTTCATATAATTGATAAAGCAATGCCACGTTATTAGGAATACATCTGTGATCTCATGCAAGTTCCCTTGCATTACCATTTGATTGCTTATTAAAGTGGCATCTACACTTTCAGTAAGTTCCTCACTTTATTTCTTTGAAATCTGTTAATGACTTTGGGCTGTAAAACAAACAAACAAACAAACAAAACCCCCAGAAAAAAACAAGTTAATGAAGATCCATGAGAAGAAAATCTAGATTTGTGCCATGTTATTAAATCCATCACGAGTTGCCAGTTCTTGCAAGAAGCTGATAAATGAATGAAAGAAATGAAAAAATAATAACCTATTGTGAATATGAAGATAGTAATACTTGAAATAATTAGGGGCTAATACACTTTAAGCAGTACAACTCAATCTGTCACCATGACAAAGAAAATACGGTATTTTTTGTTTGTAATCTACCTTTAAGTGCACTTTTAAAAGAGTCATGGTGACAAATAGTGTTCCTCTGTTACAATTAAAATAAGTATACTCTCTTTTTATTTTTACAATGTATGTTATGATTTATGTGAATAAAAGATGGTTAGAGTCATTATGTCACAGCAGTTTACAAATGTTAATAAGTGCTAATAGTCATCCTAAACTGATCTAATATAACATTTAAACATCTAAAAAATATGACATTTAAGATAGATAACACTAAGACTATGATATGAGTTGTAGTGAATGCAGTGAAGCAGTGAAAGTGGGGTGCCTTTGCCCACTGGAAGTCTAAAAACACAAGCGGTGTGCAGTCTCAATTATATACTTTGTTCTGTATAATGTGCACAAGAAGGACAGCTGAGAAGATGACTCAAATGCTTTAGCCAGTGATCAAAATAAACCTTAATAACATAAATAAGTCACTACAATGTGATGTGTGTCTTTATTCTTCTTATTTCCTGCAATCATTTTACTGTATGAAGCTCGTGGGCAGTTGCCTAAAATCGTTAAACTTCACCCATGACAATCTTCTTTGATGTGTCTGCTAATTAATGATAAAAAAATTGTGCTAGGCAGGCTGAAATACATGCCAATAATATTCACATAACATCCTCAGACATCCTTTGAAGTGTCTTGCCAAGATAGCGAAGGTGTGTTACCTTGAGTTACTGTAGACGGAGATGGATGTCAGCTGTGCGATCTGGCTCTGCACAGTAAAAAAGATGGCACACCTCAATAATCAAGGCTTATGTGGAAACACTGATGTATAGGCTGCCTGTCATATTGAGCACATTTACAGTTTCTTGGCACCCTCCGTGTACCCTTCTCATGCTTTCTGTTTCATGTACACTTAAAGGTCCAGGATGTATTCTAATTATTAGCCAATCAGCTGTCAAAACTTGGAGCTACATTGTTTCTTAAAGTTTCTATAAGTAAGCTAAGGTGAACTCTTATTTGAAATCTTATTATTGTGTACAGTGCTCCTTCATATGCATATTTTTGTCTTTGCATTAAATGCTGGGCTTTTTAAGTGGGCTCCAGGTGGTTGAGAGTATTACTGTACATCGTGTGTCATGATGTAAAGATGGACATCACTTAGCAAACATATTCCCCACTAAACTGCACTTTTTTTGTTTTTTACTTTTTAAAGCACTTTGGTCAACCTGTGTTAGTTTTTAAATGTGCTACATTGATTGATTGATTGATTGATTGATTGTATGAGAAAGAAACAAAAAACAGCTATCCACTTTATATATTAATTAGACATTTCTGAGATATTAAAATTAGTTGGCATTTTGTCTTCTAACCCTTTCAAATCTATTGCATGATCTGGTACAGCAATTCAAATTTAGTTCACCCTATGTACCCAGAATCAGTACTGTAAAAAGTACTGTTTTACTGTTTTGTAAACAATGATCTTCTGCATTGTTCACAAAATATACTTTAGAAAATATGACAAGTTTGAGATGATGTACTTAATGTCGCATGAATCTGTGAATCATATCATCAGGGTTAAAAGTGGAATGGATGGAAATGAGAAATTCTTTACGAACACTCCTGCGAGTAGATAATATTATACTCTGAGCACAATGTAATATAATTATATTACAATAAAAGTTTCCCAGTAGGTTACAAAGGAGTCATTTATTCCAAAGGCTCCACATGAAACCCTTTAAGGGCAAGCGAGACAAGCAGAGAGGCAAAGGCATTCAATTAGCAGGCTTGTCCTAATGAACAACCATCCCTTCAACTAGGACGTGGGGATTGAGTTTATTTGCATTTCCTAGACTGAATTATTAGTGTTAGCCTTTTGAAACCGTTTACCTGAAGCATGATGCGGCAGACATGACAGGTGTGGATAACAGGCAAAGTTCATGTGTGGGTTAGATAGAAGTAAATATTTCAGTTTGCAAAGGATGATAAACTTATTTGTAAAATGCTACCTGGAGATCTCCTTTTCTCAGGTAGTCTGTCTTCCTTAATCAAGGTTTTACAAAAGACGGAAAATGTGCCAACGAAGTACATAATGTGAACAATAGGGCAACCTCGGGAGCTGAAAAATGAAAAATGAGGCTGCTTCTATAATCACATTTACAGCCTGGTGTAAAAATTTGTTTGGGTCTCTGTTGGTAGTTTCTCACTTCACAATAATGCTGACTAGCTTGAATGTCTTTTAGTTTTCTTTTGCATTTATATAACTTATGCACCAGGATAATTGAATTAGGTGCATGGTCTCTATAACTGACAGGTGTCCCAACATAGCCATAGGTCCCATCCAGTACTCTGAGGCATTTAACCTTATCTCATTGCTGTGTGTGTGTGCTGTTGAAGCATTTTGGAGTGTTTCTAATAAATTATCTGTGGCTTGCTGAGTGGTACAGACCATCCAAAAAGTCTGTGCTTCACTTTTGGCTAGTGAAATTCTACTACTTTTTAGTATTGCCACTTAGCACTAATTAGCTGATATACAGTATGTGTGTTACACCTATATATAACCAAGGTAACTGGTGTTAGCAGATAAAGTAACTTTCACTCATGTTATGCCAACATGGTGGTGGCCAAAATGTTACGGTTGAATGTGGAGTCCAAAGCCAGCGGGTGATCTCTCGGTTGTTTGTTTTTATACGGTCTGTGAGGGTGGCATATATTACTTTTACGTTGCTTGTTTTCTAGATTATACTGGATTGTACACTGACAACATGGTGAGGTAGCTCAACATTTGCATTGCGCCATGTGGAGTGTTTTCAACAAAGGCAAATGTTGTAACACTGCTTTTGTAGCACGCCAACATAAAACGACAACATTATGAATCTCAGCGAAATAAGAACATAGCAAGATTCTAACCTTTTATACCTCTCGCAAACACTGTTGTATTTATTATGTCAGCTTTCATGTAGTTATTATTCATTAAAAAACATTTCTAATAATGTAACAAGGTACTGATTTACGCAAAATGAGCCATAGCCAAAGTCCTTCCTGATAGATGGGAAGTGCAACTTTTCGTGCAGCAAGTCCTGACTGCCAGCCATCAGCCGTCTTGATGTCATCAAGATGCTTAGCAGTGCTGACTTGCTCTTTGATGTAGAGGGAAAGTAGACCTGATTAAAGTGATGCTGGTGATCCATGTGCGTATTAAAATGCGATGGTCTCTCTATTGATCAAGTTTAATGAAATATCTGATGAAAAGCTATTGGTTGCTGTCATTTTTCCTTAGGCTCAAATGCTTTCTGTGAGTGGCACATGGTCAGATTCCATCTTTTATGTCAAAAATAAAAATAAAATAAAATAAAATGAGTTCTTCTTTAGGTAAAGCTGTGTGGAGGCTCAGCTCCCTGATGGCATTGCCTTTAGCTGAGATATTATATCACCACACAACCCAGCCGCCTTACCTTCTGCCAGGCAGATTAGTGCTTTTATCAATAAGCAGCTTAGCACCAAAGTGTCCCTCAATAATATGCCATGTTTTTTTCTCCCGCTGCTTTAACTCCTGGGGTTCTTTTTAAAAGTATTTTGCACTTACATATTCTCATATTCTCACATTTCCTTATTTTCAACCTACCTCCCTTTCTCCAATTCTTCTATAGGTCTAAGGATTACCCTCTGACTTAGACAAACAGCAATACATTATGTATTCTTCTCTTCAGGTCACATTAGGAAACTAGACAGGGCCCAAGAGGGCCAGGGAGCAGCATCCCCATCAGACATACTACCCCATTAGAAGCCTGGAGTTCACCATAAAACCCATTAAGATCCATTAGGGAAGTGCTCTGGTGCACGGACACCTTTAAGGCCAGTCAGCCGCAAAGGTGCACAGTTACAGATGGTGTAAAATTTGATTTGTCACTGGAATACCATGTGTTCCTTAGGATATTTACTCAAAGCCGTGTGTCAGATAAGGTTGCATGAAAGCATCGCTCCATATGGCGACGTGGTAAAAGTTGTGTATTTTTCCACAAGTTTCAGAAATCGTATTGAAAAACTCATTTCTCAATAATTCGAACTATCCTAAAGTGCAGTGATGTTTGATGACACCTGCTTTAACAATATAGTTAAATATATAGTGTATCTTTTTTTCCAGTTAGCAAACCAGTACACAATGCAAAGTATAGCTATAAATATAAATTAGCATAAGCATTATTGAGCCCGAGCAGATCCCAGCTGAGATTTCACTCACTCTTTTGTAACTGCTTGAACAAGCTCTCCAGCAAATGGCAGCTCTTTCACCCTCCTCCGATTGAAACAATTGCATACAGCTGTGAGGTTCCAGCAAACTGCCTCTCTTGTGATTAGAGCGCTGCTTATTACATTTGATGAGCCTGACCCAAATCTTCCAGAGGCAGACACATTTTCCAAAGTGAGTTTGAAATTTTAAATCCTAGATCAAGTCAAAGTTGAGTCCTTTACTGGGCCACAAATAACCATTTCTGACACCTTTCGGAATAGAAGTGGGCATAAAAGGTTCGCCATGACATGCTGTCTACCACTTCGTTTTTACAAAGGGTTTCATGACATTTAATAAATGTTATCAGCAGACACAAATATGTATACTAATTTTAAAGCAATTTGATGTATCACAACCTCATTAAGCATTCAGGTTTGCCATATGGAGCATTGCCTAATGAATGTTTTTTTCTCTAGGTTCAGGAGTGTTTCTCTTTGTGACAAACTGTTGTGGAGTTGTGATTAATTGTGTGTTTTTCGTGCTTTGTTTGCCAACTCATAGATCTGACACGGAAGCATGAAGGAAAATGTATTCCTTTGACTTAATTAATATATTTTTTTATACATTCAAGAGTGTATAGCTCCTCATTGCACTTCTCTTGCTTAGATTTCCATTGCATGGCTGCAGCTTTGAGTGTGTGCTGTAGCCTGGAGGCACAGTTTGATTACCAAATGGGAAGAGAAGCCAACTAC
>VOQK01021653.1:5338-17836 GCA_015052645.1 Benitochromis conjunctus
TAGAGCAGAACAAAGCTTCTATTATGTGTGCATCGACATAATGACAAGAGCAGTGATGTTAGATGAACAATTTATTCTCTAAGTACCAAAGCTTCTAGTCTCAACCTAAGCCCAGAATTGTATTTTTATGAACTTGCTAACAAAGGCCAGAGCCTTGGTTCACATTCACATTTTATTCACGGCAAATAAACTGTTCCAAGTGTGTCTATAGTTTTATTTAGAGATGCCAAAGAGAAAAAATCGGTTACTGTTCACATTAACTTTTAACCCACCGAGACAAGAATGGCATATACAACATGTGTCAATTTTTGTCTTGTCTCTGTGTGCATCAGGACTCGTCAAAGGCAGTGTCTCTGGGTTTGTGGATGGAGGAAATGATCTTCAACTTGGCTGACTCGAGGCTTTTCTTCAATGACCTGGAGGTGAGGTTTTCAAAATGTTTTTGATGAACTGTAACTCCTGAAAAAAAAAGGAGCGCAAAGAAAATTGCGAGACTCAGCGTTGATTAATTAACAGTGTGCTTTGCTGCACAAAGAAAATTGTGCCAGTGTGCTATTTTCATATTTGGCTCACAGCGCACTGGATCTCAATATATCCTAATAATTGTGTGACTTTTTCCAGTAAGCTGGAAAACCTTAGCACTGAAAAATATCCAGCAATATAAGCTGGCATTGCTGTTAACCAGAAAACCTTGCCTGCAAGAGCTTAGCGAGCGCTTTGACATTTTTTGTCTTACATAAAGCACGGTGGCACTCATTGTAGAAATCCCCTCACACGGTATCTATCTGATATTTATTCTTTCTGCTGCATTTACAGCATTACCCAAACACTTTACTTTCATGGGGAACTGACAGTACATCAAAAAAACTCTGCCAAAGTTAATAGACAACCTCTTAAAATTATGACTTCTTTATAAAGGAAATAAAAGCCCCTGTTGGTCATTAAATGCAGTTTTAGTACCTGCTAGTGACTGAACAATGCATGTGTTTCTCATCCTAAATTCCTTAACCTTGTACTGACAAAGAAAAAAAAAATCCTAAAGAGCTGCATAGAAAAAGAGAACAAGTACACTTTGTGCTATAATTATAGGTCTGTGTCTGAGTATCCAAGAGGGAAATTAGTCAAATGGGAGGAGGAACAGTCAAGAAGAGGGAAAGGAGCCAACAAAGCCATTTGCAAACCTAGTTTTTATCCCTCCTTTTGTTGTCAGGGCTCAGTTAAGCTCTAAAGCAGTACCCCATATCAGGCTGACAAAGCCTGTTAAGTCTTAAGGTGCAATTATCCTGTCCTTATCATGTCTGTGGCAACACCAGTGGCTACAACTGCTGCTGTCATGACTCATGTAATTGTAAATGGTTGGTGTTACTGTCTGACTAATCAAGTCCACCATTGCCAGTTGAAATTTTAATGATTTAAAAAAAAAAGATTTCAGTGTGTTCTAGTTTTTTTAATCTCAATTTAACAATACAACTATTACAGTCCAATCAAAGTCAGACTAACTCAGACTTTTAGCATGTGTGCTATTTTTTTTTTTTATTCTGCACTTACATTGACATTTAAAGAACTTCCCAGATCTGACAGATGAAGGATCCAGTTTGCTTTTTTTCCCCCTGTTAAATAAACAAATGTATGAAATTAAATTGTATGAAGGTAATTTGCATTGTACGGTCAGCAGTTACATTTCAGCATGGGTGAATGTCACCTGAGTGGGAGGTGGGTTGCAGCCCCTGGGAATTTTGTTATGCAGCGATGTAAGGAAGATGAGGTAGCGTCTCCGTCTGGATGACTGAAAGGTGATAGGAGAGCCGGTCTGTGCTGGGCCATTGCGTTACAGTTTGGAGTCATACTAGGACTATGCTTAAAAATGGAGTCCTAGTATATCACTGAGTGTGCAGAAACTCGGAGTGCAAATCTTTCTTGATACCTTTGCGTGGCGTGTTTTCTCTTAGTCTACGATGACTGACATGTCCTACTTTTTTTTTTTTAACATATGAAATCATAATAGCTGTTTTCAAATTTCTTGTTTAACTGCATATTGCTGAAGGTGTTTTGGCTGCAGACACATGGTTAAGCTACAGTGTGGTTTTGTTCCCTGCAGTCTGGTTGGCTGCATTAACGTCCAACAGAGACAAACATGCAAACCATTGTGCTTGTCGGACAATGAGTGATTCTTGAGAGAATTTGTGTTTTTAACCAGTGGTTAAATTGTTAGGTGTATTATTTTTTTTTTAAAGTGCAGATTTACTTCACTATGTGCTTGCACTAGAATTGCACCCCTATGTTGACAGACTTTTTTTGCCTTGGCGCCTTACTGGCTCATTTCTTGACACCTTATTTCCTCCTTCCTTGTATTTTATTTTAACCCTTTTTTTTTCTTCATATCCATCGTGCTATCGTTGCTATAGAGCAGAGACCTGCCTGTACATGGCTTTACTCTGAAATGGATCTCTTCATATATCTACTCTCCTTTTCATTTCCCAGGAATGTGACCAAGTTCATATTGATGACGTGGCATCGGATGACAATGGACAGGACCTGAGGTAAAGTTCCTGCTGTGTTACTGTTACTGTACTCAAAGCTTAGCTGGGAGAGTCTGACAGTTCCACTATGGCTTTGTGAACCAGACTTGCCCTCTGGGTTTTAGTGGGCAGGAAGAGAAAAGCATGGAGATGAGACGGGGGCTGCGTGCATTTGTGTGCATCTGTGTGTGCTCATGCATGCAAGCATGTGCATGTCTTTTATTTTCTCTACTTCCACAGTCATATAATATGTCAGAGGATTATCCAGTGCTTTCATTTCTCATCAAACTATCTCTTTCATTCCCTCTGTCTCCCTCTGTCCTGACGTTTTGTTGCATAAACTTGTTGAAACACTTTAAGACGCTTTTAGGAATGATTTGAGCGAACCAGTCTGCACTAAAGTACATTTCTGACGTATTTATTTTATTGAACTTGGACCTTTTCATTCAAGTATGTTTTTATATTTATCCTAGTCATACTACATGTATATAATATTTTTAGTGACAAATGCTCATTCTATTTTACAGGATTTCTTGGCCCTGACAGTTTAATTTGCACTGGCACATTTCCCTACATTTGATGAACAACTCAAGCAATGCTTTCTTTTTCATTGCTTGAATTGCTTGAATCAATTCCTGCAACCATAAAATATATTAGTGAATATAGCTACTGATTCTTGGAGTACCAATGTCAACAATGATGAACTGCTACAATAAGATGCTCAGAAGAATTCAGCTTGTGCCTTTATGATTTATATCCTGGCTGTTTTCTTTATTGTGACTCTGCAGCACTTACAACTTTGGGTCGGACGGCTTCCAGAGCCCGGCAGGGGCAGGATCTCTGTGCCTGGGGTCAGGGGTCCACGGAGGGGTGGACTGGATGAGGAAACTAGCTTTCCGATACCGCAGAGTCAAGGAGATCTACAACACATACAAAAATAATGTTGGGGGTAAGTTCCAGTCTCATTTTATACAACATTGCTGTCTAAATGCAACGTGAATGTTTAGGCAGTCTTACTTCCTTCTTTCATGTGGGGTTTTCTTGCACCTATAAAAACCTAACACTTACAGGAAGTTAGATGATGAGCTTATTCTAAAGACACATGTAAATATTTATCAGCTGTAGGACTTTCACCAGTACCCTTAATGGCGAAAAGAGAAAAGAGCTTTAAGCGTTACACCTAGTCGGTCTTCAAGGGGTAAAGAGTTAAAGAACTAAAATCTAGGATTCAAAACATGATTGATTTGAAGTCATAAAGTAGGAGCATTCAAAAAGAGCAGTCACTCTAGGCATAAAAATGCAGTTTGGATATGAAGAAGAGTAAAATGCTTGTTTCCAAGATTGTCTGTCAAGCTTTTGTTCTTCTTGATGGTCAGGCTTACTGGGCAGCCCCAAGAGAGAAGAGTGGTTACAGTTAAGGAGAGAGATGGAAGTCCTCACCGACCTGTGGCTGACTCAAGCACTCAAAGCTCTGGCTCTCATCAACTCGAGGTCAGTCTATGCTTCCACAGTTTTATTACCTCTAAGAGGTGAATTAGAGTTAGCTTTGTTTAATTTGACATCTGCACATTTTTTTTTCCAATTGTATTTTTCTCAGTTTGTGACATAATATATTTATTTGTCATATTTACTGACTTTAGTGTCTGTCTTGCCCTCTTTCAGGCCCAATTGTGTGAATGTGTTGGTGACCACTACCCAGCTCATTCCAGCCCTCTCCAAGGTGTTACTGTATGGTTTAGGTTCAGCCTTCCCCATAGAGAACATATACAGTGCCACCAAGACAGGTGAGAAAACTTTAAGGCAAAGGAAGCAAGGAGATAATGTCACAGTTAAGCGCGTGAAAAAGCTGTAATAATGATTTAAACTGTGTGGGTTTTTTTTCTCCTTTTCAAAGGCAAAGAGAGTTGTTTTGAGCGTGTCTCTCAGAGGTTTGGTCGGAGAGCAGTCTACGTGGTGATAGGAGATGGAGCTGAAGAGGAGACTGTAGCCAAGAAGGTAAAACTCAGTATGGTTTTTATTACTTCAACAGCTGAAAAATGGGCCACAGCAAATCAGTTAACCTTACACCATGCTTGATTTCTACAGCTTCTGTGTATGGGTTGCATTGAGATTTTCGTAGATTTTTTTAAATGCTTTTCTACAATGTTATCCAGATGTATCTAGCTGTGTACTGTAGTACCCCTCCAGACAGGACAATACTTCACATATGCACTGCTTCTGCAGAAACACTGAAGACTTCTAAAAAGATACTCCCTTACATCTTAATGTTATACTCTATACAAGCATTTGATACAACATTATTTTTGTTTTATCAGAAGAACATGCCATTCTGGAGAGTGTCCTGTAGGGCTGATCTCGAGGCTTTGAGCCACGCACTGGAGCTGGACTACCTCTAGAGGGCGCCATACATCACATTCTGATCTTCTGCTTGTGTTATGAGAAACTCTGGAGCTCCTGAGTGCACCTTGCAGGTGAAGAGTTCCCTAGAGACTGATTAAAAGTCAGTACTGCTATATTGAGCGAGCACTCTGGCAGACAATTTTATACCAGAGCCAGTGGATTTTGTTGTGGATTCTGAAGCAAGGCTGCAATGTCTGTGATACATAAACATGAAAAAAAAAAGGGCTGGAAACAAAATAAAAGACTAAAGTGAAATAAGGGACCAAAGCCTCATAGCTAACTCCAGGGAATTATGGTTAATACCAAAAATATTAATCATATAAAACAACAAACTTACTTCTTTTTTTATAAATTCATCTCAAGTTTATAAATTGTGTCCGTTTTCAGCATATTTGCATCCTGTTTAGTGATCACAGTGAGTAAAGTAAAGTTCAGCTTGTTGATGACTTTTTCTGCTGTGTCTTTAATATTTCTTTTTGAGACTTAACACACTTTTTTCCTGGCCATTACTGTTGTAAAGACAAAACTAGAAACAAGAATTGTGATATTGTGATTTTAATCATCTAAATAAATGTTAAATGCCATTCTCTTCAAGGTAGGGGCTATTAAATAGTCTGCATTTTAGCTTTACAGTGTGAGCTATTTATTGGTTCAGTTTTACAGTACAGTAAGGTAATAGTTTGGGAGCTCTGCATAAAATAATCACAGTTAAAGACCAAAAATCTGCTCAAAATGTTTTGATGAGTTGGCTTGAAGATGCTGTAATATAGGCTGGTGCTTGAATGAATCTTTACCTTTAATTATGGGTTGTATATTGTTTTCTTTACTGTCATTAAGTTCCTAATAACCTGTTTGTAATATAGTTGGACTGGTATGATTGTGCATGTGCCGATTACACTGCCTGTCAGCTTAGCAATGATCTGTATATAATGCTTTGTTGCCAACTTGTTTTGACAGACAGTTGAAGTAGATTAATAAAGATAAATTAATTACACTGAGGGGAAAGGTGAGTTTGGTTTCATCTCATTTTGCACTGTTGCTCAATCTATTGATGCTTTCTAAACAATCTAAAAAAAAGGAATTATCAAGTTTTCCATGCACAAAATCACTCAAGGGACTTTTCTTTCTTTATGGGGAAAGATCACCATCTTCAGGCCAAAAAAGTAGTAACATAAACACATTGGTACATGCATACACTGTGTGGCTTTTAGAAGAAATGAGACCGAATGGAACATTTGATCATTTTATTTCTCAAATAAAGGCACAACAATAAATTAAAGATCTTATCTTTGGGTGGCATATATACACATAAATAAAAAAAAAAAATAGCTAAATAAATAAGATTTACATTCATTATTTACAGCATAGGAAACATGTGAGAATGGCTCCAGGTGCTAAACACTGCTGACAGAAACCATCTTAAAGCCTCTGATGTTGACGTTCGTGTTTGTGAGCCACAGGCTGGCTTGCAGCATCTTTTCTCCCACCGTGTTGGGCATGAACGGGATTGGCTGATCCACTCTTCCTCCTGGAGGCAGTGGGGGCATCCTGCAGGAAAATGTAGAAAGCTTATTAAAAAAAAAATGTTTGCAAAATGTCAAAATTTATTCCAGGAGCTTAGAGTGGCTGACACTAGAATAAACGTCCTGTCACTTTGCAAATGTTTGTGTGTAACTCGTCACACCCTTAGGCAAACTGTGTTAAATAGTCATTCACTACTTGGAAATTGTTATTAGCTGTGTTTTACACAGCAGTGGAAACATTCAGTGATTTTCTTGCTATGCAGGCATGAACACAAACATGCGTCGAACAATGCAAAACATACCACAAGTCAACATTCTTTCAAGAAAGACACAGTGTTCCTTTCTGTACCGCGCAGTGACACTCCTCTATTTTCCTGTCTTTGGCAGGCATTTATGACGCTCTAAAGTCCCTGCGGCGTCTATTAATTATTGCCCATGAGACGAGAAAGTCGTTCTTACCTAAACTGAACTTTGCCTTGGAGCAGCCCAGCCCCAGCTACAGTCAGTACTCCACTGACTGGGTAAGAATATGGGTTAATGAAGGTCACTAGGGCAGTCTGATCGCTGTGTTGTATGATGGACTTTTCATCTGCAACCTGAAGGACAAACACATTAGTAAACCCAGAATATTTCCTCAAATGATCCACTATAAAACTTAAGGTAATAATATGACAAAAAATCAGCATCTGCTGCAACTCATACTTGTAACTATATGAATCCATTTTTACTCAAAATAGAGAAAAATGATAGAAATTTTGCAGTTTTTCATGGCTGCTGCACCATTAGATCAGATATGAAAATCCTAAATGCCTTTTAAATAATTTCTTATAATATTGCATAGCAACCCATACTCAGTATCAAAACATTGGAATTTTTGCTGAAAGACACAAAGTTAAATTACTTTTTTTTAAATTAAGCTGATGGAAGCAGTATGACTGCATGTGAGAAACTTTCAGGAGGAAATATTAAACATTTTTCTAAAGTACCTGTATGGTGAGCTGTGGGCTGCCAATGTTAAACTCCTCTGAGCTCAGGACTCTCTCCTGGCTGGCCATATCCTCCACAACAACTGCAAGGTTGATCAGGTTATCTCCCACCACGTCTTCATACTGTGCTAGGGGGATCTTCTGGCGCACTACCTTGACTGGATAGAGGGAGGAATACAGAAATGAGTTTGTCTTAAATAAATGGTCAAATCCAAATAGATTAAGTTCTGAAAACAACAACAGTCCTTCAAAGGTGAACATTTGAAGGACTGAGAAAAGTAAATGTACCTTCCATAGGTGCCAGTTGTACGACACCATGATTTTCCCAGAAGGTGTCCGAGGGGCTGTGGTTGTATTCTTTTGCCTGGGCGTTGAAGTGAACCTTCAACATCTTGGCTACATTGTGCTTGTTCATGATTTTCACGCTGAAGCTGACAGGCTGCCCAGCAATGGGGGATTTGTCCAGGGTCAGGAAGACTAACACTCCCTGAGATGAGCCTGCTGAATAAACATGAAAAAGTCCCCATGAAAAGATATGTTTTTAAACAACTAATTATAGACTCTGATGAATACATTCAAAACTACAAATTACCTCTTAATGTTGAGTCGCCTGAACTCGAAGAGCTTCTTGATGAAAGTGTTGAAGTCGGGCCTGTGTTATAAAGACAGAAAGACAAATGTGAGTATGTGAGATTGCTATTATTTCACTTTATCACTTTATTTCACTATATGGCTTTATTAAATTGCATAATGTGCAAATGAATTAGCGGAATTCTAGTTTTATGGTCATACTTTTGATGTATTTGTAATCTCCTGTGATCTTCTGCAATCTGGGGAACCCAACAGCCTTAGTGCAGATGAGGGAGCCAACTCGCTCAGTGTCTTTGCTGAACCCGAGCACCTGACCCTGGCCCAAGATGATTGTATGGACATCAGCGTTCACGCTTGCGTAGACAAACGGGACGTCATAAAACAGGTCCACGCGCTTGTTCTTAATCGCTTTGACTGGTGCGGGGCCACAGCAGTACACTCCTGTGATGATGGTAAAAAAAACAAGAACGTTTTGAAGAAGTTCACAAAGAATTAAAGAGTAGAAGACAAAAGTTTAAGAACTTTTTTTTTAGCACACACCTCCACTTCTCTCCTGAGGAGTCGGGTCAAGAATTTGCCAGCCATCCATTCCAGATTCAAGATCCCGACGAGTCATCCAGCACTCCACCCAGACATGGAAGTTCCTGTTAAAGTCCAACAAAAGATATTGTTAAGGATTAAAACGTCATTAAAGTCTTTAAAGTCGGTAAATAATACCGTTTATGAGCAAAACATAAAACTGACCAGATGCTGTCTTTGGTGCGATTTAACTTCTGCCCTGTTGCGCTGTAGTATTCCTCAATCACCAGGTTGGCATTAGCGTCATGAGCAGAGTTGAAGTTTGTGGTAACACGACAAGGAATGCCAAGAACTCTCATAACTGAAAGACATAACGAAAGCACAAATGATTTTTTTTTAAAAAGTTCAAATATTTGAACATCGTGTCATGGCAAAAATGACTCAGTGCTATAAAACGAGACCGAAACCTTATTATGATATAATAATTTAGAACAACTGATTATTAAAGACCAAAATTACATGATCTAAGTTTCTTGCCTTTATAAGGTTTTAAAATATTAAGATATAAGCACCTGTGCACATGACAGCTGCAAAAACCCAGCACTGTCCATACTTGACTGGGCTGTTACCAGACTGGTTCCACTTTCTCAAAATGTCCCCACTCCCCGTCCACATGGAGGGACTGACACCTTGTTTGAAGTCACCTGTCCAGTTCCCTTTCAGCACCCCACGGTCATCCTCACTGTTGATCTAAACACAAAGCACAACATAAGTATAGTTTTCACTGTTTGCACATCACGTGCCAAAGATGACAAAACAGGTTTGGGTATCCCATAAATTTCCGTGTTTTGGGCTTGCCGTGGCAGTTTACTGTTTTACAGTAGTAATTACAGTGTTGCTGCATGTGACATTTAGTGTTCAGAGCTTTGAAGGCGGCGTCTCTGTGCAGAACACAGTGTCCCAATTCAAGCACAAGCTTGTTTAACAAGTAGAAATGATGCTCGTGTTGTATTAGATAGTAAACAAAAAACTAAAACTAATGTGGTGGATACAATTTGTAAAGCAAGTTGATGGTGAATTTGTGTTGCTAGGCAGAACCTGTTGACACTCACCATGGCGGACACAACCCGGCTGAGGTACACGGGGTTGTTTCGGTTCAGGTAGTCCATCTTTCTGTTCTTCTTGTGCTGAGGGCTGACTTGGAGCAAATTCAAGCATGCCTCCAGAACACCGGCCTCATACTTTACAGCCAGAGAAAAGAAAAGAAATGAGAAAACTTGAGTACATCCTGTTAAGTAGGTGGTTTGAAGTCAGATTTAAGGTCAAGGTTTTACTATGTGCACAGATACTTTTATCTCATTTATCTTCCAAAATTTGCTCATTCTTTTAATATTAACTAGTTGTTTTGAAGAATCATTTAAACGAACTCATGGACTGAAAGTGAATACTGGGAATCTTTCAGCGAATACAATCTTCACGCACTTTGATAAAACATAGTACACTCGGGCCTAGTTTAAAAAGCACATCTTCTGTTAATGCATTTTTTTTCTTCTTTTTTTAGTTGCTTAGTGTTTAGCATTCGACTTTCTTACCTGATCAAAAGACCACGGTCTTGACACAATGTTGGTCCCTGTTCCCATAAACAGCAACCCCGAGTCACTCTGGATATATTCTTCTCTCTGATCCTCAAATGGGATGTATACAGCATCCTCTGCAAGAAATACATCCAGCATTTAGAACCGCACAGTGTACTAACATTTTAAAGATGTACAGTTACTTTATGATCATTCAGTCCACAGACCTATTTTATCATGCTTATGTTTTACTGTGATACATAATTACATGTTAGTCACATAGCTGTACTGTAGCAGACGCTTTAAAATAAGTTATAAATAACTTATTACGTATTCTATAATAATTTAATTTTGAATATGGTTTGTGTGTTAGGCCACACAATAGTTCTGATTTCATCAACTTTCTCTTGCTGCAACAAGCTACCCAAATAAATCTGGTTCTCCAGTACTGAAAGTTTGTGTCACTTACCAGAACACCAGGGGTTGCAGAGCAGGATGAAGTTGCCATATGCCGAGCTTTTCTGGCCATCCTGAGTGAGCACACACAGCTGAATTCTGTAGGAGCCCACTGAGGCAGAGACAGGAGGGCAGATGTAGACTGAAGGTTTCAGAGGGTTCCACTCCTCAGGGTCAACATAGGCATTCCAGCTGGACTTGGAAGAACTCTTGGAGAAGGTTAAAGGCATTACCGCGTACAGGTTACCTGATGGGAAAATTGAGGAATAAAGTTAGAAAAAAAACCTTTAAATTCTGGGTTAGACCACTTGTATGCAAAAGCATTAATGCAATATATCCAGGAAAGTACCTAGCATGACTTTGACCCTCAGAGTATCGATCTTAGGGTTGAAGGGTCGCCCCTCCAGTTGAACACTGACTTTAAATGGGGCTCCTCTTCGCACCACCAGAGATTTGCTGTTTCTGAAGCCATTCGTCCTATGACTCTCAAGGTTTTCTGACTTTTCCAGGTCAACATATTTTATTCTCAAGTCTGCAAGTTGAGAACAAAAAGCATTAAAAACTGTCAACATCATACAGTGTCTGTAACAGTAAAAGGCAATTATGCATAGCAATAATCATAGTAGTAATCAAATCATAATTAAAATCTTCATCAAGAGTAAATTTGCTCTGTATAACAAATAAATAGTAACGAATAGTAAGGAACAGAAAAGAGTGAAAGAGTTTGCATTTGTGAAGATGAAGTCTCACCTTCCATCTGTTAGTCTGTCTTTCTCACCGCACAGTTGTGTGACTCCACTGTCGCCCACTAAAGCTATATAAGCATTTTGCCCAACCCTTCTTAAGCATTTCAGAGGGCGGGGAGAACACAAATTGGCTTTCTTGAATTGTTACTAAGGCCCTAGAGTCATGTGAAACTAAACAAAAGCCACAAATTCGGACAGCCCTCCCCTCCCTGCATCACATTTGGACAGTATCATGTATGGCCTTGTGTAACCCATGGTTATTTTATTGCTATTGCATCCTGTTGTATTTTTATTTTAAGTGTTATTTTTCGTTGAGCATTGAGTTTTCCCATGCACCCTGAATGCACCACAGCGTTGTGCACGGTGACTTTTTTTCACTGCATCCGCCTGCACGTAGGGGAGACGCGGAAGCGCTGTTGTGGAGGTTTTCGTCCTGTAACGTGTCGAGCCACGGAATAAATGTGTTCTTTGAAGAATATCCTGGCTGGTTTTTTTCCTGTGTGCTAGAAATCTGCTGCAAGGACCGAGCGGTGCCATCTAAGTCCTGGATGCCACTGGAGTTTCTTCCATAGGACGCTCTCAGTATGAAGGCCACCTGTTTCCTTGGAGGGTGGTAGGATACAGCAATTGCAATTCTTTTAACAAGGATTAACGTTTTTTACTGAGATCTCAGGACACTTTATGTTGCTACTTTTTTTTGAGGGTCAGGCCTGATACCACTCACAAAAAAACTGATGCATCAGAAGGAAGAACTGTGAACTGGACAATCCAAATAGTATTAAGTACTTACAGATTAGTGAATATAAAGTGCATTCAGCTGAAATGGACAGCGTACCTGAAGCACTTATGGACACCTAAAGGGATGATGTTGAACACTTTAAAGGTCAAATTATTGAAGTGTACTAAATGTTTGAAATGATTTAAATGTTCTGGTTCATGTTTATGTTTTTTGCATAATTTAAATGTGTGAATACAGTCCAGTCACTTTTTTCCTTTAAGTTGTTGTCAGTGTCTCATTTCGATTGGAGGGTTTTTTTTCCTCTAAGTTGAGTTTCCACTGCCAGTCTCTCCCACGATCCTAACTGAACCCAAAAAAAAAAGAGTAGGTTTCAGATATCTTTTTTGTGTGACTTTAGATGATAGATTACACTGTGTACTTGACACATTCGGACTACTCTGTTAAA
>VOQK01021654.1:12547-25843 GCA_015052645.1 Benitochromis conjunctus
GTCATTGCTGCTATTTTATTTATTGCCTGAATGCACTGTGAAAACCTTTATTCAAGGAAAACACTGCTAACAATCGTGACTACAACCTATGACACATTGTGTTTTTTGTATTTGTTTTTAATGCTAAGACAGTCCTCATAAATGAAGCTATAGGAAGCCTATGGATAGAGCTATCATAACAAAATATGTCCCTGCATGTCCAGTTCACAGCACAAAGCAGTTAAAACCTCTGACTGACGCCCTCTGGCTTAGTGTCATAAGGCCTAATGGGCCAACAGGTGGGGTACACGCTGCTGCCATAAGGTTCAGAGGCCTCAGGGAGTAAATGATACAGAGAAATAGCTGTTTTCTGCCCTCATTAATCTCACATGTTGGAAAATGAGAAGGGCGGGGGAACCTTCAGCCTTGATCTCAACCTTTTGACCTTGTCAGATCATTTGTTTTCATTAGTCCGCACTCAGATGAACTGGCCAGTTCCAGTTCAGACACCTACCCTGCCCCCCTAAAGAAGGGAGGATTCCTAAAAGTATCTCCAGGGGTCTTCTTGACTCTAGAGCCCCCAGCCCCCAAAACCTACTGCTCTAGAGAGTCTCTGGACACTTCTAAATCACCGTGGATGATTCCTCACATCCGCTGAGCCTGTTTCAGAAACTCTTTCACCGGTAATCCCTGCACAATGAACAGTATGCCCTTGTGCAGAGAAACAGGAAGGGTGAACATAAACTTAAACCACATGGGAACTGTGTGGTGCATTTCAATGTTAAAGAAAACTATTAAAGAGCTCCCAGGTTTACAGTATTTTTACATCATACATCGCATTATGGCACAACAGGAAGAACAAAATGACTGCTTCATCTGGTCTCCCGCTGTTCATGCCACTGAACGGGATGACTGAGTGTTCTTCCTCTCACTCTAATACTCCTTTAGCTTGTCAGCTGGGGAGTAATTGGCTCCCAGTTTGTCTAATGAAGCCATCTCTCAGGTCATGACCTGTCCACCTGATGACCCACTGCTGCTACTGATGTGTCCTCTGCACTTCGACAGTGACCCGGTAAGACGGATGCCCTATGGTTCGTTCACTAAGGCGTGGTATCATAGTCACTCCTGCAGAGCAACAGGACCTTCGCATACAGTGAGTGGAGGTAGTATCCCTGCTGGAAATGAACTAGTGGCATGTGTTTGCTTTGTTCAAAACAAACAAAGGTAGGGCGTTAGGAAAGATCTAATGGCACGTTATGAGATCAGGTTAAAAGCTGCCCAGTCAACAAAGGCAAGATTGGTGGGATCGTCACGCTTGTGTTTTTATCTTCAGACACTTAGCATCATATTACCTACATCAATTAGTCCAGGCGTGAGGGGTGGGATGCTACAAGCCTTTGGTCTTTCATTAAAGAGAACTAATGTATTCATCAAGGAAGTGTGGGCAAGGCAACAGGTAGACACAGTGCCCCCACTTTTAAACAAGAAGAGTTTACCTATTTGGTAATCAGTAGGACCCTGTTGATAACTGATATACAGATCTGTGTCAAATGACTTTAAAAGGCCATTCTTTGGAGTTAATATACTTTAGTTCTTGCTTCTCGGGTGTGGAAACAAAAAGTTCTACACAGGCATTAATGTCAGCTTTTCAGGTAAGCCCGAGAGCTGAGGCCTGACGGTGTTTCTTTAAAGGGTTACCTTGGGCCATAATGAGCCTCAGTAAGCCCAGCGCCAGGCCTAATGAAAACACTGTGACATCTGAGGGCGAAAAGGCATTACAGGTCTAAACTACAGGGGTTGTTTTAACATGCATCAAATGGCAGAAAATGATGGTTATCACAAACACCTTTCAGACACTAAATGCAGGTCTGCTAGCGAGTGGGCCTGGAGTCGAGAGAAACAAGCAGAGCGTGAAACACTGATGGTGTGTTGGACATGCAACATATGAGAAAACATAAAAATACTTTTTTTTTCTTCTTTTTTTTTTGCTCTGGACAAAGCAGAAGATAACTGTGGCACTTCAGCAGGAAAACACATGGTTATATTTATACAGTAAGGTGCGGACTAAGAAGATGGCGCTATCATGTCAGCCACGAAGGTGTTATCTTTCACAGCACATCACCTAGATCTTCTAGCATGGAATCCGCGCCGTATCGATAAAAATTAAACCCGAGACCAGCAAATGAGCTAAAAACATACAATTTTTCATCATCTCGGTTGGAAATAAACAGTCACATGCACACTAATGAAAACTGTTGCACTCGAGCTTTTAATCTGTGCAGAAACCCCCCCCCAGAGAATTGCATTTCCACTTTGATACAAAAATACTGAGAAATGAGAAAGGAAGTTAAACATAGAAGCCCAACAGTAATTAAAGATATAAAAGACGCTATCGGCGTGATTCAACATAAAAATAAATCTTGGCTGAAACAGAAAGTTTTTCTTAAAGAAAATATTTAAAGCCACTTGGCAGCTG
Source organism: Benitochromis conjunctus (assembly GCA_015052645.1). Lineage (NCBI taxonomy): Eukaryota > Metazoa > Chordata > Actinopteri > Cichliformes > Cichlidae > Benitochromis > Benitochromis conjunctus. The sequence goes on from VOQK01021654.1 coordinate 15,003, forward strand.
TAAAATTGTCAAGTCATTACCCTGTTATCGTTTTGTTTTACTAAACTGATCATTACGTAAGTTTCATAACCAATTGTCAGTTATAACAACCTAATATTATATAAAAGGATTTAAACCATCTTAGTGGTTCACACGAGTGACAGGTCTTTGCCTGTGGCAAGCTCAATGATGTGTTTTACAGGAAGTTTTTGGCATGGTACACTTGGTCACCCCCTTTTAAAAAAAAAAAGACGACTCAATAACTGTGCTCGGGTGTGGTGAGTTGCAGCTGCGGTGTATTGTGAACGTATTTGTGATTGGAGTCTGCATGTATATACATGCAAGCACACAAAATGCAAGCTGGGTTTTGCTTGAAAGAGAGCCTGGTTATGCATTAAATGTTGGTCTCTCTTCTCTGTTTAGGGGTTTAATATGTGGAATACTGTGTAAAAGTCTTCTGTCACCCCTCATTGTAACATTTTTGTATGTTTCCAAAGAGTTCAACTTTCTGGTAATGTTTTTTTAAACTGGTCTTAAGTAATAGTTCTGCAAGCCACTTGTAAATCCTAATGAATGAAGCCTTGTTGTGAAATACAGAAAATGAAATTAACACAAATCTATTAAATATGAAAAAAAAAGCATTTAGGCTCCCACAGTATCAGTCATTCAAGCAGCCTGTTAAAAAAACACACAATTTGTTCCATTTCTTTAACTGAATCTATGAAAAGTATCAAAGATAAAACAATCTGACAGGCAGAAAATAGTATTTTTGTACCAACAAGGTGATTCGCAAACAGCTAAGGACACATGCTGTGAGGTGTGTCCTCTAAAAAATTGAGGATACTGAACAAGTGGAGGATGAAAGAAGAAGTGGCAGGCCTAAAAAACTATCTACAGCAGATGAACAGCATTTGAAAGTCATGTCCCAAGAAACTGAGAGAAAAAAACAATCCAGCAAAGACCTGACACGGGAGCTGAGAGATGAATCTGGCCTTTCACTTGATCAATCTACTGTTCAATGAAGCCTCATCAAAAATGGTCTCAGTGAAAGGGTGACTGGGTGCAGGATAGAAAAACACACAATGGAGCACTGTTAGTCATGGAGTGGCCCCTCCAGAGAACGAACCAAAAAGCAGCAAACATCCAGAGAAGAGCTTTGCATGTCCTTCAAGAAGCCTCGAGTTCTATTCCTGAAGGCTACTTAAAGAAATAACAAGAAAGCTGCCTAAGAGAGCTCAGGCTATGTTGAAGAATAAAGGTTTCAAATATTGCTTTTCAAGCTTGGTAGAATTGTACAAGCCTTATATTTTTTATTTTCATATATGTTTGCACATGTTTCAATAAATGCAAAATATAAAGAAATTAAGGTTTGTGCACAGTATACCTCTAGAAATGGAGCTGAATTGGAAATCATTGGGTGAGGTGCTACTGCTGTATTACTGTACCTGTGTGATGCTGGTATTTTAGGAGCAAATGTGAAATTATAGGCCTTTAAACTGAAACATAAGGCTACTTTTACCCTCCTTTATTATATTTTCTTATTACATGTGTTTGAAGGAATAATCTAAGTTCAAATGCGCAATAGATGTTTGAAATGCAGGTTCGAAAAAGTTTCAGAGGGGCATGTGAAGCTTATGCGTGCAGCTTGTTATGAGCTTAGATATGAACAGGTCATAAATCACAATTTTAACATTAACAGAGTGATCTGTCTTAGAGACTTTTAGCATTTTCCTACCGCGATAAATGCAGTTCACTCATTATTATGAGAGAGACTGCAGCTGTAACGCCACACTTTGATATGGTTGCAAGTGTAGCTGGTTCATCGTTTACACAAAGATTTATCCCAGCAGATCACTCACACATGCACACCCACACAGACGCAGAAGACTTTTAATATGAGACCAACACTCGGAAACCAAGGCCTTGAGGCAGCCTTGGCATTTTATGGATCTGAAAGACAGATTGAGCTCAGATGGTTCAGAATTTATGATGCAAGGCGAGCAACCTGAGGGACAAGCCAACTCCTCCCTGTGCTGGCAGCCACTAGTGATAGAGAGATTTACAGTCGGGATATTACAGCTGATTGCTCATAAAGCATGGGAAAGTAGAATGTACAGCGAGCAAACAAATTTCGTGTTCTTTTGCAGAGCCTGAAGCTGAGTTGAAGTGTTGGACGTTTGGAGTATATTTTTGACAAAACAGCTCAAAAACCTTGATCTAACAAAGATATAAAAAAGATGGTTTTTAGTGTTTGTCCACACTAAGTACCGTAGTATGTACAGTAAATCTGGAAGAGGTTGAATTTTCAACGGGCTGTCAAAACCTAATGAAATATACATACACCGCACAGATTTGTAGCGCACTGGTGTGTTTATTCAATGCTAATGAGCGCGGTTAGCCTCGCTGAGAGAGTTCATGATTGTTAATGCCATATTTGTATTGGCCTCACACTACTCCTTCATGCTTTGTTAAGACGGGATCAGTATATTATTAAAATTAATGTTTTTGTGGACATATAGCTGAATAGAATCAAGGTTGCGTGTTTGTCTTTTCTCCCCGGGTTTGTTTCCAAAAGACTGAACCTAATGTAAAAACCAACCTCTTTGTCCTGTTGAGATTTCAGGAATGTAGAAAGCATCACCCTTGGTGAAGAGCTTAGGTGACAGACTGACCTTATTTCTCTCAACCCTGAGCTGAACTCCATTAAGGGCTGCCTCAAGTCTGTAATTTTACCGACAGCCTCTTATCATGTTTGTCTTGTCTCTTCCTCAGGGGGTTTGACTGCTTGCCCACAGACAAGCTTTACTTCATTTCAGCTGGCTCTCCACAGAGAACACAATCAACGGATATGACATCCGTGACTGGATAAAAAGTTTAACTGGAAGACTTGAAATTTACTTTGTACATCTCCAATCATGGCATTTCAGAGAAAAGTAGCATGTGTGAGATATTGAATTCTTTCCCTGGGAATGTCTTAGTTGCATTTTCAAGGGAATGATCGCCTGCATGCTAAACTTTACTTTATGAGACTGGACGGATCAAAGAGGGCAACATTTTTGACAGTGATTGATTTCCATTGACGGTGGGATATTATTTTACTTATGCACATTGCTTCAGTGGTTAAATCCTATATACTAGTATCATTTTCTCGCACAAATATTATTTGAAATCCGATCAATTTGATGAGCGAAAGATGCTTTTGAATGTATAGCTCACTACTGCAAATTCTTAGCCCAGCTTGGGGGGTCAGGGTAGTCCTGCCCTCATATGCAGCATCCCATCAGAGAGCTAAACTGGAGATAATGTGCAATTTTGCTGAGCCCTCCTCTCACTGAGTTTGTCATATTCTGCTTGTGGTGACAGAGGATGCTTAAGGCACTGGAGCCACACAGCTTTGTCATCTTAGCCCAGATCAAAGGGAACCTGTCCAGTCTGACAGGAGCCAAGGCCCTCGATGAAGGCCTGATGTGCTTGCACTTGGAAACCAGAAAATAGTCAACACCACGGGTGGCATGAGGCCGCAAGAGGAAGCTTTGGATACAGTAGTTCTTAGAGATGCTCTACACATCTGAAGTGAGATCCATACGAACTCCTAATCTGAAAATGATGAGGGAGATAAAAGAGGACCTAAAGATGAAGCATGCCAGGAATGTTGAAACAAAAGCACAGGGAAGGACACGTGGTGTGGAGCATAAAGCGTCTTTAGAGGACCTCCACCCAGACGGAGCTTCAGTGAGAAATTTGTCTTGGCCCCAGCCTGGATTTCTTGCAACCTCAGAGCGCTGCTGACATGCCATGTTTCCCTGTTGGAAAATAAACACTGGCCGAGTATATAGATCAAAAAATGAAGTCACAGAATTAAAACAAATGACTTATGAAACTGTGTGACAGAATGTTCAGTTTTATCGAGTCTGTGCTTCGAAGTAAAATGTTAAAAAGTGCATATGATTTAGAGAGATTCATGAAAGCTCAAGTATAACAGATTATTTAGCTATAAAATTTGGATGCTGAGTTAAAAAAAGAATGAAATTGCTATAAAGTTTATTCAGTGCGGTAATAAACACAATTCATCACACAGCATAAATGGCAGAATCAACATAAGTTTTTGAGTATAACTCATAATGTTTGCGTGCATAAACCTGAGATGTGCAGGTTAAGAAAACTCTCCACACTTCCAGTTTAATTCACAGAAAGCCTCCCTTGTTTTTCCTCCTTTATTTATAACTGGCTTCACCAGTTTGACTCACAACCCTGGCATCTGATCTGCTTTGCTTTCAAAAGGCCACATCGTAAATTCCTAGACCTTGATATTTTCCCCTAATTTCCCACAGGACTGTAATGATGCAGGCTTCTTTGTTGAAAGCACCTGTTCTCTGCTCAGATAATGGGCTACATTTCCATCCAGGATATACTCCCTAAGGGACACTGCAAACCTTAGACTTGAGGGTATCTAGTTGCCATGATTGCCAATGAGCGTTCACTGCAACCTTTTGAACACTACCAGTCAGTTGTGCTCTCTGGCTGGTAGGATCTGTTTATGGAAGTGGTCAAATGGCAAGGTCGTGTTATCTTTTGAAGTTTTTTTATCTGTGTACATTATGATAAAGCAGTCATCAGGGTCAAATATACTCAGTATGAATGTCTCAGGGATTTACTTCAGAAGCATGCACATTCCACAGTCTCTCCTTGCCATGTGTCACTTTTTGTTTTCTTTAGAGTTATGCAAGTCAAGTACAGTCACTCTGAAGCAGCTGGTGAAAATATGATAAGATTTCTGAATGAAAGCATTCCTAAACAAGATGAATTAAAGTTTATCTATACTCAGATGTCAAAGGTAGTCAGCTGATAAGCTAGCTTGTTAACTAGTAACTAGTCTTACCCAAAATATCCTACCATGACATTAACTGAGATACAAAGAGATGGATATATTTTTCTAAACACCTAAATATTTGATTCATAACATTTCAATTCAATACACCTGTTTTCACATGGGGCTCTGGACTGTATGGTAAAAGCCTACAATAGCAGATAAAAAAAACCACACACACACACAAAAAACCCAACAATCAAACTTTTCTCCTTTAGCAGTCACTTGGCAACAGTGGGAAGGAAGAACTCCTTTTAAACAGGAAGAGGACTCTGGCAGAACCAGGTTTAGGGAAGGGCGGCCATCTGTTGTTAGGGTTGCAAGGTCAAGGACAACATACATACACAAACAAAAGAGAGAACACAGAAAAAGAGGATAAATCACAAACTGTGAAAAAGAGGCAAAAAATGTAACATGTGACAAAAATGTAATGACATACTGCAGTGTTGCATAAACACATGAGGAGTGAAAAGATGGGAGTGAAGAAGTTCAGAGTGCTTCATGGGAAGTCCCCCAGCATTCTCAGCTTATTGCAGCATAACAAAGGGATGGTTCAGGGTCACCTGATTCAGCCATGACTGGAACGCCAATTACTGTCAAAAGATTAGTGTTTGTGTTTTCAATCAAACCTGTTTTGCTCACGAATATGGAAAAATAATACAGTCAAAGCGACAGCAACTGAGCAGACTGTAACATAACAGCTGAAAAGCTGTTTTCACTGCTGTCCTAAACCTTGACTTTATGGAGCTGCAAATGAGAGCCTCAGTTCCAGTCAATTTGGACATTAAATGATTGAGCATATCATGCTTACGTACATGAAGGTAAAAGTGACAAACACTGCACCACTGCGCTGGCCCTACACCTTGTCTAAAATAACCAAGTGAGAACCTCATCGTCTGGAACTATCTGAGGTTTATGTGTAAAAAGTGGTATAAAAATAAAAATTAGAACAAGAAAATAAAGAAGTAAAAAAAAAAAAGAACTAAAAAGAAAATGCCAACCAAGACTGGTAGAATTCAGTCTCGATGGATGAATTATGGGTGATCACAGCTAATGTAGCTCAAGTAGAAAACTGACAGTAAGAGATCATAACCTACAGGAGCAGGTTTCACTGACTCAGGTGCTGTGAGCCCTATTTTGAAATTTCCTCTTTAGTTCCACTTAAAAGGGCTGTCAATAACACACTTTATATACCATTAAGAGACTTTGGAACACACTATCTGATGGATAGTTTGTGTGGGCTTTTTCACGCTATGACAGTCATTTTCTCTGTGGCTGTTAGAACCTGAGCTCAGCTTATATTTCTAACTTTTATGAACATGAAGCAAAGATATGTCAAGCTGATATGGCGAAAGCAAATGTATCTGATCTCATTTAAAATAAATCTGAAAGTGAGGTGCTAAAACTGTATCATAACAGATGCTGCAAACTTGATAATGAACTGGTAACCGTCTGGATATTGCCAAAAAATACAAATTTTAGAAAAAAAAATCAAACAACTCAAATGACGCCAGGAATTCGCAGCCTTTTTTTCTTTGTGAGTTCATTGTTGATGATTTGTTTGTTATACAGAATACTCTACCTTTTTGTGCCACTGGGAGAAACCAGTAAAACAAAAGGCTGTGGTCTATGTACAGCAAAATACAAGAAACATCCAGCAAATACACCATGTACGATTTCTTTTTTTATTTGTCTAAGAGGAGAAATTAGACAGGGACTGCATCCAGATACACTGTAACTCTATAAATAATCTCCAAAAATTGCAAAAAGCATAAATGCCCCTGCATCTTTTTGCTGTTATTAAAGCCACATTCACCAATATTAAAGGAGCTAAAAGTATAATGGGATTTTTAGCTTGTGCAGGACTTGGCAGGGCCAGAACATCTAAGCCTGCCTGAGCTTTCCAACCTGTCACAAGGCTGTTTCCATGTCCAGGAGGACATCAGTATGGGATAAGACTTTTTCTACAGGATCAAGTGAGGAAATCCGCTCAGGCTACGGTGGCTTTTCCTTAAGAGAAGATAAGATGGTCTGTAGCACGGCTCCAGAGAATTTATAGACATTTTAAATGGCTTTAGCTAGAGTCGAAGACCTTGAAGGAAGACTAATGGAGTCAGAGAAGTGTCTTGATCGGCCTCTCAGCTTACCTAATAACCCTGTCATTAGATTGAAGGCTTTGCGTGTGTAGGATCTCGGTCATCCCCGCTGTTATTTGCCTTTTCTAGGACAGAGTGCCGGGTGAGATCATCCATCAGTCGACTTTACCCTCTAATTGGCTCAGATCTCTGACATCTGCAGGTTGCTCCAATAGAGACTCTTGTGTTTGCCATGTGTTTATGTTTATGTTTGTATTTGTCTATATGTACACATTAGATATTACCACAGGATGCACAAGTGAACACGCACACACGAGCACAGATGGTTTACATCTCCACCTGCTTCCCTCTTTCTTCACACAACTGCGGGGATGGTGAAAAGAGGTTTCTGAAAAGACGTTGACAGGACAAGGTGATAAGCAAGCACAGGATAAAGCAGTGCCGTTGAAGTTCTATTGTGCAGGCAGATGTTTAATAAGACTCAGCTTTAGGGTTCTTTTTTTTCACCTGGCAGTAAAGCAACAGCACTCTTCACTGATGCGAACAGTCACGACGTTAAACGATTCTATATTTGAACTCTCTGCTTTTCTTAATTGAATTATAATTGCAGACTGGCAACCCAAATACAATAGAGGAAGATAAGGTTGTATTGGTTTATAACAAGGGTACACATTTTAGCGGCTAACACACACACTGACTCCCATGATTGGAGTAGGAGTGTGCGCTGAGACGCAGGTCTTTAGTTGACTGTCTGGCTTTCGTGTATGAGCTGGGTGCTGTTTATGTCATCTGTTTAGGCTTCAGAATAGAAGTCTGTTAACAGTCCGGGATGTGTAGAACAAGTTAAGCACTCCCTTTAGTGTGTCCACTTTGCTTTTCATCGGCCCTTGTGAAGTGACACAGAGTGCAGAGTGCATGTGTGCGTGTGTCTGTTAGGTATTGTTTATTGTGAAGGATGACAGATGGAACAAATTAACACACACTTTTATCGAAATCTGAAAAAAACAAAACAAAAAAACGTGCTTGGGCGCCTTCTGTGCTCGTGTGTGCATTTGTGTGCATCTGTGTGTATCCTCCCTCAGGTGTCTTTTATTCTAACTCTAGGTTTCATTCACCCAAAACTGTGCTCTACTTTGAAGTCTGTCAATCCCCCAGCACGCAGACAAAAAGGAGGCCTTAGAAAAAGCTAACAATAGGGCTTATGCCCTCTTTGAAAACGGCGCTACAGTGTTTCTCAATCACAAGCAAATGAGAAATAAACTAACCCTTCAAATGATCAATTCGATAATAGTTTATCTTTATAGCTCTTCCAGTCAAATTACCAGTGATCTGACTATACATCTATACAGATGCTGTAGTATTGATAATATTAAAACATATGGGTGTTCTTGAGCAGCTAGTGCCTTGATACATTATAGATTAATGCTGACCGTTCGTTCCTTTTTTCTTTGGCTCTTTGGCAAAAGCTTCAGTCTTGGCTTTTCTCCCAGGGATCCTTCACATTTATAAATACACGTACAGCCTACATTCATTTATACATAAACATCATAAAACAAAGTGGCTGGAGTTTGTAAAAGAGGATATAAGAGATCCTCTCTCAACAGCCCATTAATATCAAATACAATACTAAACAGGATATATATTAAATCTGTGGGCGTTTTCATTATTACTTGCTAAGTATTTTTTCGAGGGGCTTGAAATGTGACTGAGGTCTAATTCTTCTACTGTGTGTCAACTCAGCTGCATTAAACACCTGTGTTTCAATCACAGGCTAAATTCTATGACATCTGAAATTCCTGTTAATTTTTGGACTTAAATTCAAACGTTTGCCACCTGCATAAATAACAATACATAAATAACTTTTGATCTAGTAAGGCCTGCAGTGCCCCCATGATCCTAACTTATAGACTGGAGGCTAACGTAAGAAGTTCATGAGCTAAAGCAGCACACCTGGTGTCTCCCAGCCTATTAAAACCAGCCCTTTGGTTCACCTGGTTTGCATTCAGACCTCACGAAACACAGCAAAACATTATCATTATTTTTTTTATCCGGAGTGGCGTGATTTATGTAGGCATTGCAATGTGATAAAGGATAACTTTTCTCGCACACCCACCAAATGAGAGCGCACATGCTTCCAAGCCCACTGGTGACTGCACACATCCTTTCAAGGAAACATTTCATTCATCCCACAAAAATGGAACAAAACCAAACAGTGTGCAGCGTGTTCAGGTTTGAACGTGCCCCTGGCCTCTCTCTGCCATCCACCTGGCATCGGCCTTCTTGTGTGTTTGTACCTCCAAGAACCCAACAGCACATACGACACACATCCACTCGCTGACTGAACTGCTGACATTTGATGTTTTGAAGTTTTGGCAAAGTTTTAATAAATTCCACTTTATTTAAGTACATTTCATCTGTGAACTCCTGCTTCTCACTCTCCTTGAGCCAATGTGTGACAGGGAACATTACATAAGAAAACGAATTTATCCCATTTATATTCTGTTTATCTGGCGCTCGTCCATATGAGTGTCCCAGTGTGTTTACGCTTGGCAAAAACAGACTGAATTTGTCAGCAGAACTTTGGCTTCAGCCAAGTTAGATAAACACATTGTATCTCTTTCAAAACAGCACTGTAGTAATTTGTTCATTGTTATACTTAGATAGTTTTCCCATTTGGTGAGCTCTGGATGTGGAAAATGTCTCAGTGACACATCCACATAAAAACGGCGTTACCTTCTTTCATTTGCGCGTCAAATGAACGAGCTATTTGGACTTTAACTTTAACAGCTGATGCTTCGATACTTGAACTCAACAGTTCAACTTCCACTCAGAGGTACAAGTACACAGAGCAAAGATAAACATGATCTGTACACAAAGTGGAAAGGGCAAACCACAAGTGCATAGCTCCAACCAAACCCCATTGGTGCACACAGTTTCCTAGACAGGTTATCTTGTGCCGGTGTCCTGTGGAAGTGCAACTATTAGGATTAGAAAACACACACTCTTAGCCGCACACCACACGCATATCATATATAGCAGTGTCTGAGAGATGAGATAAGGGGCTTAGATGAAGGGGGTAGGGTGGTCTCTGGCGAAACTCTGACTGACATGTCAGCTCTGGGGTAATCTTGCTAATCCTCTGCTAGCTCAGGGGTGCAGTGGGACTGGAGGCCTTTGACCCTGCACCAGAAGGAGGTGCTAACACAAACACACTGAAACAAACTTTTGTGCTTCCAAATTCACAATCACACATCTTCGTCGTTGTCGTGACTTGCCGTGGCCTCACCTCCACACCCTTAAGGGGTAAATGATTAACTTTTATGGTTCGTGATACCGTTTGTTTGTGTAGAACTACACGTTCACATTTTTGTGGCGTTAGCAGGGCCGTTAGGAATCATTATGAGGCTAATTAAAGGTGACTCACGTGAACTGGTTATGGCACAGAACTGTGCGAGGCTGTCGACAAACAGCTGATCTTTGATACATGTGTTTTACGGTGTCAGTTGGTTGTATGCTCGTGTCAGTAACTTCTAAAGTTATAAAAGCTGTGATGGCTTGAGCTCCCTTGACAGAAACACATATGCAATAATGTGCTTCCATTTGATCATTAGGTATTTAAAAATCACACGGGTCAAATGTGCAAATGAGATAATAGCGTAGTTAGTATTGCAGGTTTTTAAAAAAATAAAATAAATACATACATTTTGTCACCTGTTTTAACGAAGAAGAGTTTAGATGATATGTAAATTAAATTGTGCGTTACACCAAAGAGAGACTGCTTCAGTTATTGTAATCACAAATACTTTGCTTTTAATAAAGGCGACACAATCCGCTCCAGGCTTAAATCCGTGTGTGTTTTGGTGATTTTTTTTTTTTTTTTTTTTTTTAACTCACGGGCC
>VOQK01021654.1:34449-48083 GCA_015052645.1 Benitochromis conjunctus
GGGGAAAGAATAATTTCTAAAAAAAAAAAAAAAAAAGCTGAGTTGGGATGCTGTGTAAAGTAAAACCGGAATGCTATAATTTCTAAATCATTACATTCTGTTTTTATTTACATGTTTTTGGTGATGGATGAGGACCAGATGAGGAAAAGAGTTGAATCAGCAACTCCCTGACTAGATCCCAGCATGAAAATTGCATTCCCTACTTGCACTCAACTGTATAGGAATATGTGGTGTTGTATCCAAACTTTGTGTAACTGTTTGTTTTTTCATGGATTCAAAATGCTCACCAGTGATTCTCATCATAATAGCCACATATCTCTCTCCCCCTCTCTCTAGAGACAAGCCAACCACCCAGCTCGCCAACAGGCAGCCAACCAGCCTCTAATGCTGCTGCGTGTTTGGCTTAGTCCTAATCCCCCTTGGCTCACTTGAGCCATTATCCAGTGAGGGCTGCAGTTAACAGGCTATATTATGATCAACCCGAGCCATCCAGGGTTAAGAAGAATATGCAGTAATGGGAACAGACAGGTTCCAAGCATTTTTCCAAAGGAATGCAAAGCTTCATCAAATCGTCACCTTTCTCACAAAAATACTGATATGAGGAGAAAGGCGCATGACATTAAAGTGCATAATGCTGCCTATTCATAGCCAAACCAACATTTCTCAGTATAACATAATGAATCTGAGGAATATTTCAGTGTGAGGATTGTGAGATGATTTAGGTCATTAGATGTTTAATGCAGGTACAAGAGGGACATGAGGGTGGATGTCTTCCTTTACAGTTTGTACTCGGAATATGGAACTGTGTATTTTTTTGTCCACACAGTTCCTGAAGATTGATAGGACTCCTGCTTTACCTGCCAGCCCTTGTCACGTCATGCACTGTCACAGGCTTTGTTAACACAGCTCAAGATTTCTACTACTGTCTTCTTGGTGATGACTGACTAGCTTCTCTTCGACAGTACTTATAAAACTGCCATGAAGCGATATTGTGTCATTGCTAATCTCATCGTCCTTGATTGGCACTTTTGTAAGCTGTTAACTTTACAAAGAAAAACAGTATATAGTGGAAATGGTAGAGTAGGTTTTTGCAAAATATGTCATCTGCAGTGCAAATGTAATTCTTTGTGTTTGTGTTCTTTACAGGGAATTAATGCCCAAGTCATCAGAAGGCCAGCTGACCATGGAAAAGACCCCCAGCTATTACGTTACTAAGGAGGTCCCTGCTCGAATCTACGCCATGTCTAAAGACACAAAGCTCATTGTAGTTGTCCGGGATCCTGTCACACGAGCCATCTCGGACTACACTCAGACCCGCTCCAAGAAGCCAGACATCCCTTCTTTTGAGAGCCTGACCCTGAAGAACACCTCAGCAGGTCTGATTGACACCACGTGGAGCGCTGTACAGATTGGCATGTACGCCAAGCACCTTGAGCGTTGGCTCCAGTACTTTCCCATGGAGCAGCTGCTGTTTGTTAGCGGAGAGCGTCTCATTACCGACCCTGCAGGTGAGATGGCTCGTGTCCAGGACTTTCTCGGGCTGAGGAGGGTGGTCACAGAGAAGCATTTCCACTTTAACCCAGCAAAAGGCTTCCCCTGCCTTAAGAGACCTGAGGGGAACAGCAGGCCACATTGCTTGGGTAAAACCAAAGGCAGGACCCATCCTAATATTGACCCAGAGGTGGTTCAGAGGCTAAGAGACTTTTATAAACCCTTTAATTTCAAGTTTTACCAGATGACTGGTCATGACTTTGGTTGGGACTAAGCAAAAACAACGATGACAGGCTCACGCTGGTTATCTTGAATTTCTTTTTGTTATAATTATATCACTCTGGAGTTATTGTTTTACAGTCTATGTACAGTATTTGGTGGTGTGTAAAAAGATCAGAAGTCTATTTTATGATAATTTATTGTTATGATATTAACTCACTAAGCTGCCTAACTAGGTTTATTCATGTTTTTATTTGTCGCGAGCTACACAAACTCTTTTTTTTTTTTTTCTACCTAAAAGCACACAGTTTTTTGCAGGTATTACAATCAGGGTCAGTATGTTTTCTTTTTCTTTATTTTTACCCAATTTAGATCCAGCTTGACAAAAAACTGGTAATATCCCCTTAACATTTGCCTGACCCTCAGAGGTCTGTGGACCCACTTAGTCAGGTCGATACAGGCCTCAGCTGATCCAGCGCAACTTGCCAGGTAGATCAATAAAGTAATAGCTCCTCATCATGTCAATTAGACCTGAGTGATGGCATTGTCTTGATCTCTCAAGCGTCTCAATAAAACATTGATCCATTAATGGTAGCAAGTTTATGGTCAACCTTTGAGCCAAATTCAAGTTAATATGAGAATATAAATTTCCACTGCAATGTTCTGACTTAACCACTATTTATTTTGTCTGTACAGAGGAATGTTGATCGGGTTCCAATCTGTTTTGGATGTTTTTATCCATTTTCCAAAGAGCTCCTGCCCAGATTTCATAACGCCTATAGAAAATGATTCATATGAAAAGTCATATGAGCCATTCACATTTATTGATCTGTACTGAAATTGCTCTCACTGATCACTCTGTGCAGCTTCTTACTGCATCTGGTAGTGGATGTGTTAATTATGCCCTTTCCCACAGTGCATCAGCTGCTGGAGTGAAAATGAGGACGTATTTTCTTTACTTTCAGAAGAAATTAAACCAATATAGCCTTTCATAATTCCTCATCTAAGTTTCATTTGTGGTTGAGTTTTATTCAGCCTCTACAATTCAGCAGTTCCAACGTCATCCAGGGTCATTCTAAAATTGCTACAACGTCGTTGTTGTAGAGGCACTATTTCACTGTATGCTTTGCTTTAAAAACATTGAAATGAGTTGGGTTGAAATGAGATGTTGATAAAAAGGTGCAATGTTGTCATCTTTAATGAAGAAATAAAGAAAGTGTGTTTTATCAAAGTCAAACAATGCATTCTCTGGCATCCTTGGATTTTCAGTATGGTTAGAAAAAAAAGGATAGTGCTATGAATGTGTTTTATTCTTTGGGTATCATTGCAGCTTGGGTTATTAATGCTTCAGATTTCTGCAGGCAAAAGTGTACTCTTGTGTCTAATCACCGTTTTACACATTGTTGCGCTAACAGGCTAATTAGCACGTTAGCTGTCTTGGCTTCCCACTGCCACCACTAAGAGGATTTCGTTGCCATGACCCCCACAAACACATTAAGTGTCAGGTTTCTCATCAGGCCAGAAGTGACTTATTATGAAATGCACCGGATTGTTTTTGTGTTCTGGGTGAGCCTTCAGGAGTCCATTTATATATATGAGCCTTTCCCCTCATGCACGTTGTAGTTTTCATAAAGATGATACTGCTGTCGATTGCATAACATTCAGCCGCAGTCTGTTTTTCATATTTCTTTTTATTCCAGAAATATTTAGAGCCTTCTGTCAACATGTTTTATCGTACTTAGATATCCTGTTGAAGCATTGTGTGTTGTCCTTGAACTAGCCTCAAACAACGTGACCCATCCATCAAGCAGAACAACTAATCGCTGAGCTAAGGTTATGGTTCAAGAGAGGTATGAATCACCTCGCTCTATTAACAAACAACCTTTATTTAACTCTCCAGCGAAACACCCTCATTTACCTGAGGCTGCCAGCAGTGATGAAGCCAGTCTCCCTGGTGGCAGGCTAGGAGTCTGATCGCCCAGGAAGCAGCTCCCTTTGCAATTAAAGGAATAGATGAGGGGTGCTGTAATTGCTAGGCTCCCAGCTGGGGAATTGCTGTTAGCATACATCCCTACAGGCTGTTGTAAGGAAGGCTGATGTTGTTTGAAGGTTAGGATGAAGGAAAATAGACACCTGGCATCCATGAGAATTAAGTGACTTCAAATATCAACTTGGCAGCTACCACTGGGGAATAGAATCAGAGAAGCTGAACAAAAGTGAATGGAAATAAAAGTGTTACACAACACCAGAAGGTTTGGTTTAGAGGACATATGAACAGACATTTGTAATTTGTGTGGAGGCGGTAGGATGAACTGTACCCTCATTAGGATGTCAATGAGAGGTCTTCGTATTGTGCCAGGATGTTAATCATGCAGGAATCGATTAACATGTTTAACATACACATGCAGAAATCATTGGAGATGATTAGCTCAGTTAGTCTTTCAGTTCTCTAAAACGCACCTGCGAGATTCTAAATTTTGCATTTAAGTGGTTTTAGAAACAAAACAAAACAGCTGACAGGAGGAATTGAGAGAAAAGGTGTGTACAGAGAAACCAAGCTGACTTTGATCTAAAAATAATTCAGGTACTTGGTGGAGGCCTCAATCTACAGAGACAGCTGTCTCTATAGACGGGAGTAAGCTACCTGTTTACTCTTTTGGAGGTCCTTGAGGAGACTGGGGTGTATTCCAGTTGACATGAGGTAAAACAACAAGGCACACCCTCCTTGGTCCACCAGTCAGACAACTATTTACGCTCATGTTCACTTCTCTTGTAGACAGCTGGAGCACCTGGAGACAATCCATAAAGGGATCATGATAAAACATGCAAGCTGAACACAGAAAGCTCCCGGGTGGTTTAAAGAGAGGTGACAGTAATAACTACACCACCACTGCACCAAGTTAACCAAGTATTGAAATCTAATATTATCATATCTTCTACTTTAACAGGATATTTTCTCTCTCTTTCTGTCTTTTTTTTTTTTTGCTAAAAAAGGTTCAAACAGGGTGAGTGGAAGCTGAAAAGTATTCATTCCTGCAGTAAATGTTGCAGCAATCATTTTATTTTCACACTTTACGAGATAATTACTATTTGGATTGCTGACATTTCCACTCTCTGATGAAATATCCTTGCGCCATCAAACCACAATTAATAACCAAACATATGAAAACCAAACAGGATATTAGGTCGTTATCAGAACTCTTACTCTGTCCCTTTAAGTTTTTGTTCTGAATGTAATTTTCACAAAGATTAGCATACGATCACATAATTTTGTTACTGTGTTCTGATTTTGTGAAAAAAATTCAGTTTTTTGTTGTTGTTGTTTTTTAACATAAGGCATAATTTCTGGGAGGAAGTAAAAAAAATGCCAAGCTCCCAAATCACCACAAATGCTACATCAACATTCCAATTTGAACTTTGTTTTAGAGCTTAATAAGACAATTGCATTCCTCTCTGGCCCTTAATCATTTATTATACATTGTCCAAACCCTAATCCTAATCCGATAGGAAGGGCAAGCATTAATCTGAGACAGTGGACTTGGCGTTGGCATATATGTGCTGACATAGCTAATCCAGCTCTAATCCCTTTTCCAAAAGCGCTTTTTTAGCTTTGAGTTGGACCAACTCGATTTACATAAATTCAGACTCAACAGATCATTTCTATTTGACGACGAAGCAGATGTTCCTCTAAAGCACTGATTCGTGCCTGACACTTACACCTCAGAGTTGTCGGGTCAAGTCTAATTACTGCATTCACTGCTGTCAAATTCTGATGTGTTGCTACTGCACGCGATCTCCTCGGTGGCAGGATCTAGACTTGTGAACACAGTTTGTCATAACATGTGGCAAAGCTAAACATCTCTCAGCATGTTATTTTGAAAATAATGACGCAGATTACTTATTTGTCTAAACGCAGCAGAGCTACTCATATCCAAATTTGGTTTACTGCGGCATAAAAAAGCCCATTATAAGCTCCTTAAGCTTGAATTCATTTGTTTAACATCTGTGACAGTCAACAGGATAGTTAGTGTTAGTAAAAATTATATTTTTTTATGTTTATTTTCAAACACTAAACAGTTAAACCAAACAACTTAAAACCTTGTCCTTTAACCTCACAGCCGTGGCTGTAATCAGCTCGCTAACACTTTTTCAGTGCTGTTAATGTTGACGGTGTTCTTGATCTGTGACTTATATTTAGCTTTGTCAGTGACTGAAACAGATGTGCAAAGAGTCCTCGGGCCTCGTTTTAATCACATTTTTGACTTTGACTTTAATTAGCCTTCATGTGCTAGCATAGCTGTACTTCAGGTGCTTGTTTCAAACTGTAGCACTTGAAAATGTTCTCATCTTGTGCCCATAAAATTTTTGTTTGCTCGTAATTCTTCTGGCGCAGTTCAGATGTCCAGAAAATGTTTTGTTCTTTTCCTCAAACGCTGTCAGTCGTTTGTGTCGTTATCAGTACTCGTGAAAAGTGCGAGCTGCAGGGTGTGTCCAGTGCGATTAGTAAAATTGACACTCTGCAAGGCCATTAGGTTTTATTTAAAAGATACCCAAGGTTTTATCATCATCCCAATCATTACCAATAGATCAATATTTTCTTATGAGCTTAACGTTGATCAGATTTTGTGGCGTTATTGTAAAAGACTTCTCAGAGGACAATAACAGATACTCTGGTGTTGTGAATACAGGGAGCTGCATCACCGACAGTGAAATCCACTTGTTGTAACCAGAGATTCCCTTGAGGAAAGGTATGAAGGAAGAAGTGCCCTCTAACCGGTGCAGGCACTTCTAGCGTTAATGCTCATTCTGTGGTCTCCCAGCACTATTTGTTGCAGTCGCCCGCCTGCCTGGTACCACTTTGGACTCTCCATTAGGCCAGACCTATCCAAATCCCAGTTGTATGCCACTGTAATGACTTTATCGCTCTACACTCTCAGAAAATAAAATACCTTATTAAACCTTTGGCAGTACAACAGATTGTCACAACAGATTATATCTTAATGTAACAGAACATTATAGTTAGGTATAGGGAATCGATTCATTTATTTAAAATTTGTAAATCCTTTTTCTAGATGACTGTAAGGTTTATCTATCAGACATCTGCACCTGTGAAAACAAAAGTAGGTTTAAACCCAGGACCTCCTTGTTGTGCTGACCATGACCATGGTGCCGTACACAGTAAAACCTTATAATAAAGGACAACCCTTAGCATACTTGGCTAATCTAATTCAACCTCACATCTCTAAAGTAACAGCTTTTTTCTCTTGTTCAGACATCACCACCTGTGACCTCACCCAGCTCAGACATGTCTATGTTTTTTCAGTCTTATCCTGCTTTCTCTGTAATGAGGTGTGTATAGCTCTACTCTCCATGCACCGATGTCACCTTCATAATCCAAGATTTGGACCCAGAGGGGTGAGGGATATATAGGACCCTCAGTGGGATTACAAAGTGGACTGTCTGTTGCATGGTCTGTTGTCTGTCTGAAATTTGAAGAAAGAGCAGGAGGAGCCTTTATCTTCTTGCTAATCTGGAGTGAGAGGCATTGTATTGTCTGAGAATCAGCAGGATGTATTTATCTGTACATAAGTGTGTAATGGATAGGAATCATTTTTAAAACAGAGCTCTTAAATACAGAAATGTTCCTTCTGGCAGCAGTAGAGATAAGTCCATGAGGCATTATATTCAATAAAGTTATATTGCAAAACACATTTCAGTATGATTCTGAACACGGATAAATACAGTTAGCAGTGGGAATTCATGATTTAAAGACTTGTTGGCTTCTACCAGAGACGCCACAATAAAAATTGACTAGGGACAATAATATGTCTGCCTTGAGCATCTGAGAAGCACTTCACACAGAGATCATTTTAAGGCTTTTAGGGATTTAATCTGATTTTGCAATTAACTGGTTCGTTAAACTCCTGCTCCTGGGATTAAACAGAAATTAAAGTAATTCGGGAATAGAACAGGGAATTTCCCAAGACAGTCTCTCCAATGCACTCTGGTAATCTTCCATCTACACAAATGCAATCAGTCATTTCTCAATAAGTGTTTTTGGTGCTTATTTTCAGCAGGCCATGTGTTTCTTCTTGGTAAGTCCCTGAAGCAGGCTAAGCACTGCAAATCTGAAATCTTGATTTATTTATTTTTTTGAATTTCCCATTCTCTGATCACATCAAATGCCTAATTAAATGAAAACAATAATTTAGTTGTTGGATCTTTTTTTTTTAATATCATTTGTACCTCTGGCGTCTCCAAGAACGTGAGAGAGAAGTATCGACAGTCTGAACAGAGGGTAACACATCACAAACTCAACATATTTATTATCAATCAATAAGTGGTACAAACTAAATAGACATGTTCTGTATTTACAGAAATAACATACAATACCCACGAAATGTGTATAATAACTTTTCTGTATCTTGATGTACTCTTTAGACATTCATGCTTCATAATACTGAACATTTAATTGATTCCCAGTAAGGAGGAAATCCACTTCGGCGATCACATTTCATTACTTCTATAAAGCTGGTGACCTATTCCTGATCTGAATGAGTTCTGCCCTTGATCTCTCCCCCACTGTTGTCCTAACTCGGTAAGCAGTGAACATCAAGGTCCTGATTCATCATGAGTTCTATTGAGCAGAACTGCTTATGTTGCCATGGTATCAGGGGAGCGCTGTCAGTCATTGTCAATGCGATGACAAGCTCTCATTTCTTTTTCCTGTTGCTACATTTGCCCTTTTGACACATTGGTGCTTCAACTTCAAGCAAAAACGCAAACTATAACATGAGAGGAGCAAAGATTTCTGCTACCAATCAAATGGTAATCATTAATTAGCCAAGTGTGGCTATCAAACTCCGCTTGTAAACAGATCTACCAAACTTCCCCGTAGCCTCTGGATCCCATTCTTTCCTTTCATTCGGTTGTGATTGTAAGCATGCGAGAGCGACACAACATCAGCATCTTTGCAGCAATTAGCACAATCTAGGCGTCAAACACCTTAATGCGGAATCCGCCCCCTGAGGCAGCTGCTCTCCTTGGATTGTGCGACGCTCATTGCCACCATGGAGATGCAAGACCTGTGCATCATGTATTTGCCACATTGACATCAAATACTCTCTCTACTTATCATCACAGGTCCAGTGTAGCCAACTGCATGGCTGAGAAAAAGTATGCAAATTGTGGAGAAGTCATTCATAACTCCAGTTGTCTAACACCTAGTGTGGTGATGCCATCATTACTACACAGGAGTGGAAATGTAGTTGGTCAAATCAAAAAAACAAAACACCTGTTATTTATTTTTAGGTCCAAATTTTTCTTGATGTGAGGGTTTGTGCCTTTAAAGATTTTGTGATCAACCTTGGTTTTACTGCCCCTCCCACTTGAGATGTAGCCTGTGAAATAGCCTACAACGGTAGACAGATGAAGCTGAATGTCTGACCTACAAATGAACTCATGTCACAAATATAATCTTAAAATAATTTCAGTAAATCCCAGGAAACTTTAAACAGACAGCAAAGACTAACGTGGGAATTGAAAGCACCAACTCACAGAAAACAGGCACTTTTCTGGATATAGTCATCATTACAATCATGATAGCAATTGTATCACAGCAGAAATAATTGAATTAGTCTGCCTTGTCTCTCCTAATATAGAGCGTGTCCTAGTCCTCTGAGCTATGGGTCACTGGCTGGTGGAAAGGCTTTACTTAAAAGGAATGCGAACTGTTTAATGGTGTGAAGTTAATAATTAGATGTTGCAGGGTTAATGTCTCTGTACTGTAAATTTGGCGTGACATCAGCTAGACAGACTGGCGTGTCAGCATTTAAGCAGTCACAAAGATGAGCCATTCACCCACCCACATCATCATCACCTCCACCTCTTTTTCTTTCCTCCATGTGCTATAGAAAGTTAAAGCAGCGGCTAAGTCAGGAGAGAAAGAGCTGAAGAGAAAGAAGCATTGAGTGGGTGGTCGCCTGCAAGCCCACATAAAACTCTCTGTACTTGAGGTTAGGAAATGTTTTTGGCCTTCTGTTGAAGGTTTCCATTAAATGTAATGTTTCTCAAACATATCCGACTACTCAGTTTCTTTAAAAAAAAAATCCTGATTGTTGTTTTATAATGCTTTTAATGTGCCCACTTTAACCATGCAGCACACTTTAGTTCTTCTCACCAGCAGCATTAGCGGCTCTTTGTTTTGTTTATTAATTTTGTTTTTCCCACATCCTTTCAAATGAATTATTTCTCAACACCAAACTCCAAGTTAAATAGAAATGCGTGTCAAACAGGAACAGGGTACCAATAAGGTCAAGCAGCAAATTCAGTGGATAAAAAGCATGGTTAGGGAGACCCCACGAACTCTCATGTGAAATAAGCAAGCTTGGTATTAAAAAAACAGATTTGGTCTCGATGTCTAATATTTACATTTATAACAAGTGCAAAATGGTAGCAGGGAAGTTTTTTTTTCCCTCTTTTTCTTTCTTTAAAGAAATCACCTCTTCATCTTACCTGGCCACTTTTAATGACAGGTAGGTGCCCCCAGCTGTGTGCTAAACTTTTTCTACACCAATCTGAGTCACTGAACCTAAACCTGTTAATTGTGTGTGTAGTGTTGACTATATACAATTAATTAATTTGTCATTTCTGTCATTTGACCCAGCGTTTTGATGTTTATGTTTAAGTTCCTTAAGTTATCTAAGTTCATTTCTATTATGCCTATGTTGCTATGTTGTTATAGTTCATTGTTTATTAGACTCCCCTTGTGTCGTCACCCCCTGGGTTTAAGTCTCCCTCGCCCTTCATGTGTTTCATGTCTGCATGTCTTATGTTGTCAAGCTCGTGTTGTCATGTCTGCGTCTCATTATGTTTCCTGTTTTATTTTGAAGAGGTCTGGTGTCCCACGTTCATTGTGTTTAGTTTCACTTCCCCTGTGGTGTCATTATATACATTGTTCATTCGAATCAGCTGTTTCCCTGTGTTTTTCCACTTCCCCTGATCACCTTCTGTGTGTATTTAGTCTGTGTGTTTCCACTCATTCCTCGTCTGATCGTCTGCTTTGTTTCCATGCCTTGCCTCCAGGTTTATGAATTCATGTCAGGTTTCTAGGTCCAGGTCCAGGTCCATGTTCACGTTCTAGGTTTTTAAATATTTAGCTCACCCAGTTTAGGTTATTGTTAGTTTTGCATTTGCCTTTTGTTTTTGTACTGTTTACCAGCCGACAATAAACGGCTTGCTTTCGGTTAATATTAAGTCTTTTCCACGCTTCGTCTACATTCGGGTCCACTATTCACACTCCACACAGTCTGCTTCAACCAGACTGTGACAATTTCTTACAATTAATATTGCTTGCTGTGTGGTACAAACTTTCCAAGAAACTTGCTTTTTAATTTTAGTAAATAAAATAACATTTTTATTTATATGTTATAATTACCCAGGCAATCCGTGTATGTAGGTTATAACTGCATCCTCACTTGGGTGGTGTGCCACCCTCTCATCCAAATATGGTCACTTCTGACTCATAGCCTTCTTATATTAACAGTCTGTGTTTCAGACACTCAAACGCACTCCATCTTTAATGGATACTGACCACTTGTGATCCATACACGTGTGAACCTACAAACACATCTGACTGTCAGTTGCAACATTCATGCTGCGCACTAAGCTGTTTATGAATCACTTACAAGATTGTAATATCTCTGAACAAAAGAAATACCAGGCCGGGACTATTTGACTTAAACAAATCTTGATGGGTCTGCAGGCTCACCTTCTTAGACTTGCACAGCGGCCTGGCGTAAATGTGCTCCAAAGACACTCACTAATCCAAAAGCCAAATACAAAGTGACACATGAAGGAGCACAACACAGAAAAAAAAAAGATCGTCTCTGTCCTTTACATAATGGATGACCTAGATAAAGGTTTATCCTGCAACTAAAAGCTGAAATTAACACATTTAAATCCATACTGTAACAGGCCTTTTGCCCCACTTGTAAGGCATTGGCTGAAAGAGAGATGTGTTGTAGTCCAATGCCTGTAAAACTGTAGCCGAAGTTCTTCTCTATGCTGCAAGGGAGGAAAAAGAAAGCAGATTAGAAGAGCTTCTATAATAGTTCCCCCACATAACTTGGACCAGCTGGTGCACACCCACAGAATGGAACAACTGGCCTTTGGGGTTCAGCCTGTTGTCTCACATCGTGATTTAATGAAACTCATCAAAGAGAAACACAGCAGAGAGTAAGGTTTGAATGAATAACCGAATAATTGCTGAGGCTTTTCAGTGTGGTGTAATACAGCCGGACTCTGGAAACATGAAGAAAAGAGGGAAGAGAAGAAGGTTTTCCTCAGCATGATTGCCCTCGCTCTATATGATGGAGTATGCAGCTGAAATTTTTAAGGAAAACACTTTGGTGTGTTTTAGCTGGGACCTGATTTCCTTCAACATCATAGGCAAACATCTTTTCCTTTGAGTACATTCAGCGCTTGCCTGGAATGATTTGAAAATCCCTGGATTGATTTGAAGATGGAAAATCTGAGCGTGACATAATTCTCCTTTCAGATCACAGACTTTTTTTCCCCTCAGTTTTATTTCAAGCAATCTGCTCATGTTGACTTATCAGTAACACTTGACCCAGGATTGAGGTAGCTCATCATCTTCTTCTTATTTCAGTCACTGCTGGAAACACTGAAAAAGCACTGAAATGACTCTTGTTAAAGGATTCACCACTTTTGAACAGCGATTACACTAAACAGATACTGGTGCTGTGTTTTATCATTTAGGCAATTTCCTCACTGATTCTTAACATATTTTGAAAGCTTCCCAGGTGTTATACTGATCATATTTTCAAAAGGTTTAAAAGGAAAGCCTTTAACTGCAGGTATCACAGTGACGCAGCACTAAGGTAGGTGTGGTGCACTGGTTAGTGCTTTTACCTCGGAGCAGGAAAGTCCTGGGCTCAAATCCAGTAGACAGCTGAGACTTTTCTATTTGGATTTGATATGTTTTCCCTAAGCTTGTATGGGTTCAATACAGATACTCCAGCTCCCTCCTAAAGTCCAAGGACATATAGTGTACATGGATTAGGTTAATTGGAAAAAAGAAGTTTATCCAGGCTATACAATGCCCGTTACCCCATGACAGCAGAAATAGGCCCCGGACTCCAGAACTGGATAGGTTAAAGAAAACTGATGGACTTCAACTGCATCTCTCGACAACTTCAAGTCTGAAGAATTCAACATTTTCTGAGGTGTTTCATGGGAGTCAGGCCTTTGTCCACTGTTATTCAGTCTTTTTTGCTGTCTTGGCACCATCATACTGAAACACAATAAATCCCACCATTCCTCTGACATACAGCTGCATGTGTTACTTTGCTTAGACAACCTGAAAAGCTTGAAAGATGCACTGATGATCTCAAGCACTCAATATTTCAAAACTTTCTCTAACTCCAAGAAATAAAAAAAAAACTCTGAACACATACCGAAAAAGTACAAAGGCAGAAACCTGAGTGTTTTTATTGAAGTCCAACTTTACTCACAGCACTCCACCGCCGCTAATATGGCAAGGTTCAGCAATCGTTAAAAAAAAAAAGAATCCAAACATAAGAGTTTCCTGACTCACAAAAAGTGATCCATGTATTCACCTCACAATTAGATTACTGTAATGTACTTTTTGCTCCCCTTGAAGACAATATTTAGGCTCCAATTCATCTTCAGCTTGAGTGCCATGGGTCGAGTAATAAAACATATTACAACTGTACTGAGCTCTCTGCTGGCTGCCAGTGCAGAATTTGCTTCAATAGTGATGTATGGTAGTATGTTTGTGTAGTAGTCAGGATAAGGATATGATTTTTTTTATTTATTATATGTTTATGTGTGTGGGGGTGGGGGGGGGGGGGGATATTTTTTTTTTTTGTTCTTTTAAAACC